>JANKKB010000397.1:0-25852 GCA_026225775.1 Bursera palmeri
AATCTCTATTGTTTTTGCTTCTTCAACTTGTTCTTGCTATAGCTGGAGGTTAGTTTTCCGCATTTCATTCTAACAGCCTCCTCTTTGATCTTGGTTTTCAACTGAGATTTTGGCAAAAGAAAAAGAAAAAAAGCAGTGTACATATCTAATATAGTGTTCTGCGTATTAACTGAGGTTCAAAAACCAGTGCATGAACTTAAAAGAAATGAAGGAAGAAGTTCGTGAGATGAAACTGTTCTGTGTGAATATATGGAACGAGTAAGAAAAGATAAAATATATATTTTGATGTGTTTAGATGGCATATAAGTGTGAGAGGGAAAGGAATATTTGATTATATTCTGGTGATCTGTAGTTCAAATTCAAAGTCTTTCAAGTTCCTTCCTGAAACGGTCAGAGTAGTGTTCTGATACTCTGATGAGCTTGCCCTATTGAGAAGCATTACACAATTCCCAAAGGTTAATAAATTATAAACTGCAAAACAGTTCATCAACAGTACTGCGTATCATGTTCGTTAATCTGATCAGGATGACTTCAATATGGAAAGATTCAGCCAAAGAATATATAAATCTCGAAATTGCAGTACAAGAAAAAATATAAGATTATTAAAAACAAAACCAAGGGCATATATAGCTTGGGAGAAAATAAGTAAAAGTTAAGAAATACATACATGAAATTAGTTGAGAGCAAATTAAGGACTGCACTGGTCTTTTTATTTGCTTTGAACAAAAGTTGCAGTGTCTCATATCACAGGAGACGGGCACGCTCTGCAATATTAATTCAAACCACAGAGCATGCCACCTCTCCTGCGACAAGAGCACTCCAACTTTTTAAGTAGCTGTTGTTATCTCTGGTCTAGTGCTTGTATAACGCTCTCTCCCTCATACACCTTGTATTTATAGAGGAAAAAGCATGATATTTTGGATGGATCTTAGCTAACCAAAGTAAAGGAAATGACTGAGAAATTCCTGGAAGCCATGCATATGCTCCCACCATTGAGAAATTCCTGGAAGCCATGCATATGCTCCCACCATGTGTTCCACACTCTGGAAGAAGTCTATTTCAGTAGTGATTAACACATAGTAAATGCTTTAAAATATATATATATATATATATATATATATATATTCTGTTGAGATAAATAAATATTTCATTAATGTTGCTTTGAAAGATGACAACTCAGTCAAATATAGAAAGGAAATTTGAGGTTGGAATAGTAGCAGGTCCGCTTGAGAACTTAATTGTAAAGTCATGTAGATGGTCTAGACACTCTTGTTATACTTTGAGTGTTCTAATTGTTTGTTTCTCTCTAGATGACAAATTCACTTAATTAATGCCCTAACGAGCGTACACTATTTCCCTTCTTCATTTAGTTCTGGGGACCATTCAGCGCCTGCCCTCTTTTGGAGGGCGGAAAGATGACCAGTTTTGTGTATGATTATCAGTACTAGTTTCACAATTCTAATGACAAGCTAAACGTCTGACACGTACGGTACCAAAAGAGATAATATATAACTATCACAAGGGGTACGTACACAGATAGATTCATGTACTGTCAGATGATCATGAGTTGTTAAAGCAACTTAAATGAGATCATGAAATTAATTAACATCTAGCCATGAAGGCGGCAGCAAGCTGAAGTAAATTAGGGTTTCCAATTTCCAGTGTGAAACATATGAAAATGGTTTTCTGTTTTCCTTTTACGAAATTAATAATTGTTTTAAATGTGTTTGAACATATGTGTGGAAGTAGATTATGACCAACTTTTCATGGTTAATGAAGCAGACGCATCATTTGAAATATATAGCTTAGGTTATTAAGAAAATCATAATGATCAACCAATAATCTGGAAATATTTGAACGTCACAGGCTGGCCCAGACACACTGAACAACTGGTTATAATTTATCAAAGGCGCCACCTTGCTTGCTGTGCTAGAGTCTGGATGGATGAATACTTTCACTGTATCATTCAAATTATTGACCTACCTACCGCACTTTCTTAGTTGGATTCACACTCATTTGTCACATAGATTGTATATTCATTACCATCTACATAGTAATGTTACATTTACAAACTCATTATACAAATATTTTCGTTCAAATTGATGTAGTGTTATTGCATGATTACTGCAATTCCAATTAATGCTATTATTTAATTTCAAAATAAATTCTCTTAGTTATGTATAACTTGTTAATTTATACATACATACATATATATATATATATGAGTGAATTTATATAAAGGGTTTGTAAGTGTAATATTATTCTTTGTTTAAAAAAAAAAAAAAATTATCATACATACTCGTTTTTATTATTTTTGAGTAGGTGGGAATGTTATTTAACTATTCTTATAAAATCTTTTTATTTATTTATTAGCGTATTTTATTCTAATAATGCAGCAGTTTAGGTTGCTAGAGTGGTTGGTCGAAAACAGATTAATATTAATCTTGATATCTTAAGCTTTGATAGAAAATAAATAAATAAATAAAGGACTATCATAATCCTTGTGGACGTGACTGTATCTTGTATCTTTCTTCCATCATATATTCTAAATAGAAAATTTAAAAAGTAAAAATTACATAGATCAATTAAGTAAAATAATATTAGTATTCTTCGTTCAAAGTCCACAATGGACTCTGTCAAGGTCATGCTTATCCTTGTTGGTTCCACCACATTAAGGGCAAAACTAAGATTCCTAGATAACCCATGTTGGACCACACATTTCATAATATCCCATTGCTGAATATTCACCAATTGACAACCATTTTGTGGGTGATTAAATTATTGCCAAATAAAAGGTATTTTGGCATTGGTTTTGTGTAAGTTCCCATGTTTTTTAACCTTATTAATTATATCCTCCACAAATGTATAGCCAGAAACATCCAATTAAAATTGAACTAGTAATAGTAAATGAATGATGATTGTAAGTCAAAACAATTACCAAACTTCTACACAGAAAGCCGCATGAAATTTCGAGACCAGTCAACCAATAAGTCATTAATTATGATTAGACTAATATATACTAAGTGGGAAGATTGACTTTAGGAAGTTCGAAATACATGAGGAAATTAGCTACCCATTTTAATACTTTAATTATTGCTATAGAGTTTGAATTTGGTGGAAAATTGACTGTGACATAGAAATCCTGCCACAAAGACACATGCAATTACCCATTTATGTCATAGCTTACGGAGTCTAAATTACTTCCCTTTCCATGACAAGACATCTGCATCTATTCAATTTGCGTCTCACATTCATATGAGCACAAAAGTCTTAGATAAGAAAAGAATGACTTTGATAATTCTTCACAAGAGGACACGCCACGAATGTTCAGTGAAACCTAATAGAGTAGAATTTTCTATGCCAGCTAGCTGAACAAAAGGAATGCGCAAGGAAGTTGTATCATACCTTTCCGGGAAGGCGATTAACACGTTGATTTTCTTGGCTTGTTGCTGCATGCCCCACCTCCCTGCATAGCTTTCTCCTCCATCATAAATCACTGTAATCACCCTCTCGTCGTTGACAAAAACCAAGTACATGAATCATTCTTGATTAAATGTCAGTACAATATACACAAAGATAGCATAATACATTTTCATAATATCCATGTAATCAGCCTCCACAGCTTATGAATGTATAATATTCATTCAATTAGACAATTTTCATGTCTTGATTGCTTTAGGAATTGTATGGAGCTTTACAATCAATATACATAATACTCCCACTTTTTTTCTAAGTAAACTCTATATTCATTTGAGGTAAATATAACATTGTAGTACGACATCAAATACTCATAAAGATCGCCATTTTTATAATTAAGCATCAATAAGCATGATTTCTAGAGAATCTTTTAAGGTTATATCAAATGTAAAATCCAATGACACTGTTTTCTTACATTATTCTCTTACATATAAATTCTCACCCGAAGTTATACTTCGTGTTCCTTTTTATAAATTTTTATTATTTACCTATTCTTTAGTATTATTATTGATTTTCTCTCCTATTTTTTTCTTTCAAGGAACTATTATACTTCTTCTAACTTTCCTCAAATATTTTGATTGATTTTAAATGGAAGAGAACATATGATGGTGGGAGAGCTTTTGAAACATCAAAAGAAAATTTGTTCTTGAGGCTGTATAAAATGTAATAGTAAACAATATCGTTTTCTTAGATTCTATTGTCAAGATGAAGTCATGCATTCGCATATTTATTGTGTGACGCTACCCAAAGTAGCATATATCATCCATGATTACGTCTTGCTGAGAAAATGGAGCAACATATCCATCATATCAACTGTTTTGTCCAAGTTGCTAAAGCAAAGGTACGTAAATAGGACTAGGTCAATCACAAGGTGGCTGAAGGCAAGTTGAAGTAATTACGGCTTTCCAACCTCCATATGAGTCCTCCAGATTAATAAGGGATCAAGAATTGGCATATATAGCTAGGTACCAGCTTGAAATTTTTATCCATTTCAATAAATATTTTGGGTAGCGTAAACATTGTAAAAATAATAAGAATAGTTTTGGGATATGTTTTAAACGTATATGTAATACCTTAAAATAATTTATTAACTAAAAATCAATAAACGCAATGTTATACTAATTTTTATAATGAAATTATATATTTTTAAAAAATATTATAATCTTTAAAATATTAATATATCTTTATGATACACGTTAAAACAAATCTTAATAATAACTAAAGTGTGTACGTCTGACGTCTCAAGAGACATCGTTTTGTGTCTAAACATATGTATGAAAGAAGCAACCTATTTGTTATGGGTAATGAAGAAAATTAAGTTTTCATCACGTAGTTTAGCTTATTATAAGTTCATGAATGGTTGATTCAATCAATCTGCTGTGTAAACTTGAGGTTGGACCTGACAAAAACCAACAAGTCATTGATGATCGATCAGTATAGCTGCTTGATAATTGGTATTACGGTGATCTAGTGGGGCTGAGTCTTCTAGGACTAAGATCAACTACTCAATGTTTAATAGCTTTTATTGATATTCAAGTTAACTTCTATACATGCTAATTAAGAATAATAGTTTTTATGTATGCATTGAGGACCCTAAAAAAATTTGTATATTTCAATCATAAAAATTATTAAATTATCTTATAAATTGTGTTGAATTAATTATTTCATTGAATTTTGTAATGAAGTGTAACATTCCACATCGCTTGAAAAGGATAAATTGTGACATCCCACATCAATTGAGAATGATAAGATTGGATAAGTTAAATACCCTGTGAACTCCTTAAACTGTTAGAGGTCTTTGGGTTACAAAACCCAATAACAAAACCGTAATAGACTATGTGTCCAAAGCGGACAATATCCGGCTGAGGTGCTACATGAAGAATATAATTTTTTGAGATATTTTAATAATCGAAATATACAAATTTTTAAGGAGAACAGGCGTTAAGACTACTGTTAAGAACAAATATCTCTTCAGTTCCTCCCTTTCAGTGGGTTTATATTTCACTATTTATTCATTGTATATTCGCAATATTCTGAATGTATGTTAAGCTTTGACTGCAAAAACAACTTGGATAGTATTAATGTCCCTTTATGTCACTGTGTCGCTGTATGGACAGCGGCTGTGCTCTTAACCTTTCTTGCATTTTATAATAAATATTCCAGTAAGAAAATTAAAAATAAAAACAATAAATAACGGATGTGGAATGATACAATCGTTCAAGAATGATTTGTCATGCATTCACCAGCACGTGAATTCTAGGTTACAGCATGCAGCAAAAGGGTAAGACTCAGGCTCGAAGCATATGGTACATACATAAACCATCCAATAACTTACAAGTTTTATATATTCTAATCTGTTTGGTGAATATTCAGCAACTTAGGACAATTTTTTGGGTGGATAWATATATACCTTAATTAAGGGCACCTTGATGTGCTTTTCGGCATAGTTTCTGTTCTGAGTAACTATTCCTTTTTTCTTTTTTCTTTTTTTTTTTGTTGCTAATTTTGGTTACCGGCCTAACATTCAAAAATTGTAGTAATTACGACTTTCAACTTGGTATGATGGCATATAGACGAAAGAGAAAGATTAATACAAGCAAAGGGAAATACAAGGGGGTTGTAGATCTTGGTGAATTTCTTTGAATTACTCATTTTACAGTGGAAGAAGACTTGGTGAATGCTTGTTGGTTCCGCGTAGATGTTAATATATGACCATAATCAAATCATGATTGAGTAGAGACAAAACGACCACATATATCATCAGGCAACACGCAAGAATCCTCCGTAAATATATAGCCAGAATTGCGAATTAAAAAATTGACAAGCAATTGTAAACAGTAGATGATTATAACTCAAAACAACCTAAGTTGGAAATTGACCGTAGAAAATTTCACAAATAATACAAAATTAAACCAAGTAGCCGCAATTCATAGTTTTCTTTTTTCCCAATGAATTTTGTGGAAATATTGACTATAGAAATTTTTTGCTCTAAATTCACATGCAAACACTCATGAGGTCTCCAAATTACTTGCCTTTCTAGGAAATCCACATATTCTTTCAAATTCATATATGCTTTAGTCTATGAATGAATTTGATTTCAAATACGCTGGCTGACAGGCCAAGGAATGGTCAATGAAACTTATATGAGTAAACTTTTTGTAAATGTGAAATAATTAAACTTATATTTATACCTTTTCAGAAAGTTGATTAATATTGCTTTGATTTTCTTGGTTAGGAAACATTCCGGAAGCATGCTTTACTTTCAAGGACAAAGTGTTTTAGAACTGTTAATTTAGCCTAGTCATCTTGTGTCAAGACCTTAATTTGTGTATACAATGGCATGAATTAACAAATATTAATAATATAAACTTATGATCACTTGTTACCATGCCGTCACCTTTTCTCCTTCATCATAATCGTTTCAGTCAATCTTTGTTAACTCCAACAATCATCAGAATAGAAACAATATGTAAAGTGGAAGCTATCAAGTGAAATGCTTTCATTACTATTTAATTTCGGGGTAAGGTACAAATGAAAGAAGCAATCGTATTTGTAGAGCCAACGTCATAGGCCGCCATCATGGACAAATAAGGGGCTGCTGAAATTTTAACAAATGAAATGACCCAACCCTAAACATCTACAACTTTTTCAAGTTAATTAAAACCTGCCTTACGCTGGGCCAATAAATGGTCGACACCACTTTTACTCAAGTATAGTGGATACTTACCATAGTTTACACCGCGATCATTCCATTGTTATTTTATTATCTTTAGATTTTTTTTTTTTGGGTTTGAGGGTCCCTAATGGGCTGGATAGGTTCCTAAAAGATTCTA
The DNA here is from genome assembly GCA_026225775.1 of Bursera palmeri. Classification (NCBI taxonomy): domain Eukaryota; kingdom Viridiplantae; phylum Streptophyta; class Magnoliopsida; order Sapindales; family Burseraceae; genus Bursera; species Bursera palmeri. The sequence continues at coordinate 7,311 of JANKKB010000397.1, forward strand.
CTAAGGGTTGGATCCAATTCAACAAAGATAACAACACTTTTTGTACTGTTATGATAACCCAATATTCATGGCACATTGTAGCCTCTAAAACTAAACTTTTTGTGACTGAGACCCAATATTCTTCGGCTTTTGGAAAATTGGCCATTTTGCTAGAAGAACTTGCATATATCGGAGCTGAAACTGGTTAGTTTGGGTAACTGAAGTCTTCTAAATTTTATTTGTAATCTTGTTAGAACATTAATGATCACCTCTCTCTTAATTTCCACTAACTGTTTCTTGTTTCCATTTTGCTGGATGCAATCATCATGAAGTTGAACATTGTATGTACACTTGATAAATGAGATTAGCTGCTGCAGGTTGCAGATTGATGCTAGCTATTCTTGCACTTTAGATGAAGTAGCTCTGCAAGTAGTAATATATATATATATATATATATATATATGAGAGAGAGAGAGAGAGAGAAATTTCTTTATAAACTGACATGTTATGTAATCTGTGGAGAGAATTCATTTCCGATGTTTGTTCTACCAACCAAAAAGAATTCGCATAGATTATACATACAATTATGTTGGAAGCTCTCATTAGCTAAAAATGTTTCGTGGAGAGTGGAACTCGGATAGCACATAAACCATGACCCTAGAACAAGTGTGGTAACATGGTGAAAGCATCATGTGCCCCATCATGCCAAGTTTTTTGTATAGCCATTTAATTTTTTATCTAAAACTATGCTACCACATCAGTTTTGCTCTCCTTCATTAGCTAACGACTTATTCTCCTTTGCTTTTATCAGCTTTCAACTAAACTTGTTAGTTGTAATTGAAACAAAAAGGGCAAAGCCATTTTTGGAAATTGAAAGCTGATGAATATCTGGTTCGTTAATATGTTTTGTTCGTCTTCTGGTAATGTAGAAACAGTGTATCCCTAACGAACAGCATACATGTAATCAGTGGATAAAATCATTGACAAGATAATTAACTCTATGATTGAATAAGAGTGCTTGTTGAATTTTGAATTGCTCAGTAAAGACCAACTAAAATGATAGTAAGAAGAAAATTAAAGCCAGGGTTTCCCAGTTATAGAAGCATAGAAAACGTATATGTTATATATATATATCAACATGAGGTAACTTTGGTGTAATAATTAATAACCTTAAGAAGTATCAAGACTGTTCATCTATGTCATGTTACCCTCAATTGTCCAAGTGCTTTTCCTAGGTTTCCACTTGGTTAATAAGGCTGAAGTTCATGCATGATTTAACTTTAGAATATAATAAGATTAGTTCAAGATTTTTGCTATAAATTATTGGCTCAGTTCAAACAAACTAATAAGGATCTTTGATGAATTAGTTAATGGAAAGAGCTCACTCTAATTGGAGTAGGCTAAAATTCAGAGAATCAGATTCTTGAATTTAATTAGATCTTATTTCATTTTTTTGATATATTCCCAGTTTGTCTTAGTCAAAACAAACAGATCGAAGATGTTCTCTGACAAATTACCTAAAAGATTAATCAATTCTTTCTTTTCATGTATCTTCCAGTGACCTTCTCCTCTCTTTCCTAAGAATTAAATTTCTTCTCTTAACAGTTTCCATATGTAGGTCATCATCAAGTTTCAACTTACGATAATTGATTATTGGAAACCAGATTTTCCAAGGTTTTTCCACAAGACTTTTTCTATTTATTTTTCCCTTTTCAGCTTTTCCAGCTCTAGCATGTCTTGGTCAAGATGAGAGGTGTATTCCTCAATGAAGTTTCAGCAGAAAATAATTGAATTGCTTGGCTTTTTTTTTACTTGTGATAGAAGCACAGTATAGCAATTGATTACATTACCAATTGAAATCATCAAGGAAGACTACTGAGGAGTACTTAACTATAAACAGATTAACTAATGTTTTTCTTACATCTCTTTATAAAAGGAAAGTTGCAAATTAAAAAACCTAAGTTTTACTAAATAATAAGTTTTCCCTATTGAAGTTAAACACTGGAAGCATTTCTGGAAATCACTAAATCCTAGAAACACACACTTCGTGGAGAATTCAAATTAATGCTTTTGGTAAGGTTTGAGACAAGGAAAACAAGTGCTTCCAAAAGTTCTTACGGCCTTGTAATTAGGAAGTTTACAAAATAATTTGTGCCAAGGTTATAAACCATTAAGTATTGGAGTTTGAAATCTATTAATTAGATATACTGAACTATGGAATGCTTCCCACCAATATCTTAATGACAAACCAGCTTGTACAAGGTTAAACCCATCTAAACTACATGTATATGTTTTCTTTCAGCTTTTCCTTTTTGTTCATGAGAATGAGGACATGAAATTCTGAATTTTATACCATTTTTCTCTAGACACCAATATATATTTAATGACATACCAGCTTGTACAAGTAAGGTTAAACCCATCTAAACTACATATATATGTTTTCTTTCAGCTTTTCCTTTTTGTTCATGAGTATGAGGACATGAAATTCTGTTTATACCAATTTGCCTTAGAAATTCAGTGAATGCTCTATATTCTCTCCCCTAATCTGTTTGAGTGCATTTAATGGATTTTCAAACTTCTTTTCAACAAAAGCTTTGAATTGTTTGAAAATTGCAAAGGCTTCTGATTTAGCTCTTAAGGGATAAATCCATGTGTATCTACTGTGATCATCAAGAAAGTGAATATAATTTTGTATATATATATTATTCAGATGATGGACAATTAATTTCTCCTGCAGCTGCATTTTGGTGTTGTTAATTAGTATGAGTTTGTCGTGGTTTGATCTATAATAAAAACCAAAAAAATCTCAATTCTAGGGGAAAAAAAAAATTCATACTTCAGCCGATTGAACATGGAAAAAAAAAAAAAAAAAAAAAAANTTTAAATTTAAAAAAAAAAAAAAAAAAAAAAAACAACCATTGAATTTACTTTACAATTACTTCCAGAATATTCATTTACAGAGAGTGAGTTTAAACCTCGACTTTTCTTAGCCTATATATATAATCAAGAGAGATTTTGAAGGAACATATATAACCTTATATTGTTACCTTGTAGCCCTTGCTTCAGCTTGTCTGTTTATCTGATCATTGCATTGCATTTGGCCTCCTCTTTGATCTTGGTTTACAACTGAGGTTTTGGCAAAAGAAAAAGAAGAGAAAGCAAGTTTACATATCTAATATACCTGGTTAATTTTCAATGATGCAATGGACACAGATGAGTTAACTATGTAATAAAAACTAAGCTAGCAGCTGGCCATCATCAATTCTACTGACAGAAACCCTTGTTATGATATCTCTTCGCTCTCATCTCCTCTCTTAAATCTATTAAATATTTCTATATATCTCCCTGTGGATCCCTCTACAATCTAAACATAATCGATAGAGGTAGTAGGTTATATATGGAGTCCGGCTATACTCCCATACAAATTAAATTACACTTATGAAGACAAGCTGCTTGTTCAATCGTTGCTACAAACATTTAACATATGTATATATAATACTCAACCAGAACGAATCAAATTTTGTTTATTAATGTTGCTGAGAAGAGGGAAAAGGGAATTAACCTATATATATCATCCTCGTGCAATTAAGTTTTCTTTAAAAACTAGTTCATGAACTTAAGATATAGATGTACTAATTGATGATGGCCAATCAGTTAATGAGATTTTGACCTAGAAGATATAGATGTACTAATTCAACATAATTTCACAAACCAGTTCATGAACTTAAAAGAAATGAAGGGAGAAGTTCATCTGATGAAACTGTTCTGCGCGAATATATGGGACGAGTAAGAAAACATGAAATATATATTTTATGCGTTTACATGGCATATAAGTGTGAGAGGGAAAAGAATATTTGATTATATTCTGGTAATTTGTAGCTCAAATTCAAAGAGTCTTTCAAGTTCCTTCCTGAAATGTTAAGAGTAGTGTTCTGGGTATTCTGATGAGTTTGCCCTATTCAAAAACTTTTCACAATTCCCAAAAGGTTAATAAATTATAAACTGCAAAAAAGTTCGTCAAAAGTACTGCGTATCATGTTCGTTAATCTGATCTGGATGACTTCAATTTGTAAAAGATTCAGCCAGTATAAATCTAGAAATTGCACCATAAGAAAAGATATAAGATCATTAAAAACAAAGCCAAGGGCAAATATAGCTTGGGAGGAAATAAGTAAAAGTTAAGAAATACATACATGAAATTGAGAGCAAATTAAGGACTGCCCAGATCTCTTTCTTTGCTTTGAACAAAAGTTGCAGTGTCTCATATCGCAAGAGAAGGGCACGCTCTGCAATATTCATTCAAACCACAGAACGTGCCACCTCTCCTGCGACAAGAGCACTCCAACTTCTTTAGTGGCTCTTGTCATCTCTTGTCTAGTGCTTGTATAACTCCCACTTCCTCATACACCTTGTATTTATAGGGCAAAAAGCATGATATTTTGGATGGATCTTAGTAACCAGAGTAAAGGAAATGACTGAGAAATTCATGGAAACCACGAATATATGCTCCCACCATGTGTTCCACACTATGGAAGAAGTCTATTTCAGTATTGATTAACACATAGTAAATGCTTTATATATATATATTCTGTTGAGATAAAAAAATATTTCGTTAATGTTTCTTTGAAAGATGACAACTCACTGAAATATAGAAAGGAAATTTGAGGTTGGAATAGTAGGAGGCCGGCTTGAGAAATTGATTGCAAGTCATGTAGATGGTCTAGACAATCTTTGTTATACTTTTGAGCGTTCTAATTGTTTGTTCCTCTCTAGATGACAAATTCACTTCATTAATCCCCTAACGACCTTATTCTATTTCCATTCTTCATTTAGGTCTAGAGACCATTCAATGCCTGCCCTCTTTCGGAGAGGCGAAAAATGACCAGTTTTGTGTATGATTACTGGTGCTGGTTTCGCAATTCTAATGAGAAGCTAAAAATGTAACAAGGTACCAAAAGAGATCATATATAACTATTACAAGGTAGGTACGCAGATAGATTCATTAACTGTCAGATGATCATGAGTTGTTAAAGCAACTTAAATGAGATCATGAAATTAATTAACATCTCGCCATGAAGGTGGCAGCAAGCTGAAGTAAATTGGGGTTTCTAATTTCCAGTGTAAAACGTATGAAAATGGTTTTCTGTTTTCTTTTTACGAAATTAATAATTGTTTTAAACGTGTTTGAATATATGTGTGGAAGTAGATTATGACCAACTTTTCATGTTTAATGAAGCAGACTCATCATTTGAAATATATGGCTTAGGTTATCAAGAAATTCATAATGATTAACCAATAATCTGGAAATATTTGAACGTCACAGGCTGGYCCAGACACACTGAACAACTGGTTATAATTTATCAAAGGCGCCACCTTGCTTGCTGTGCTAGGGTCTGGATGGATGAATACTTTCACTGTAACATTACTATGTAGATGGTTACGAATATACAATCAATGTAACAATTGAGTGTGAATCTAAGGAGAAATTGTGCATTTAGGTAGGTCTAATTAATGATATTATTTAATTTTAAAATAAATTCTATTTATTTATTAGCTTATTTATTCTAATAATGGTACTATTTAGGTTGCTAGAATGGTTGGTGGAAAACAGATACATAAACTTGATATCTTAAGCTTTGAAAGAAAATAAATAAATATATAAAGGAATATCATAATCCTTGTGTGGACGTGGCTGTATCTTGTAGTTTCTTCCATCATATATTCTAAAAGAAAATTTTAAAAAAGTAAAAGTTAAACATATCAATTAATGTAAAATAATATTAGTATTCTTCGTTCAAAGTCCATAATGGACTCTGTCAAGGTCATGCGCATGCTTGTTGGTTCCACCACATTAAGGGCAAAACTAAGATTCCCAGATAACCCATGTTGGACCACACATTTCACCATATCCAGTTGCTGAATATTCACCAATTGGCAAACATTTTGTTGGTGGATAAATTATTACCAAATAAAAGGTACCTTGATTGGTATTTTGGCATTGATTTTGGGTAAGTTCCCATGTTCTTTAACCATATTAATTATATCAGAAAACAATACTCAACAATCCTCCACAAGTGTTTAGCCAGAGCATCCAATGAAAATTGAACTAGTAATAGTAAATGAATGCTGAATGTAAATCAAAACAATTACCTAACTTCTACACAGAAAGCTGCATGAAATTTCGAGACCAGTGTCAACCAATAAGTCGTTAATTAATTATTAGACTAATATATACTAGGTGGGAAGATTGACTGTAGAAAGTTCGAAATACAGGAGGAAAGTAGCAACCCATTTTCATACTTTAATTATTGCTATAGAGTATGAATTTGGTGGAAAATTGACTGTGACATAGAAATCCTGCTACAAAGACACATGCAAATACACATTTATGTCCTAGCTTAAGGAGTCGAAATTACTTCCCTTTCCAAGACAAGACATCTACATCTATTCAATTTGCATCACATTCATATGAACACATAACTCTAGATAACAATGACTTTGATAATTCTTCACAAGAGGACAGGCCAAGAATGTTCAATGAAACTTAACAGAGTAGAATTTTCTATGCCAGCTAGCTGAACAAAAGGAATGCACAATGAAGTTGTATCATACCTTCCGGGAAGGTGATTAACACTTTGATTTTCTTGGCTTGTTGCTGAATGCCCCACCTCCTTCCAGAGCTTTTGAATGTATAATATTCATGCAATTAGAAAATTTTTCGTGTCTTGATTTCTTTAGGAAATGTATGGAGCTTTACAATCAATATACATAAGATGCCCACCTTTTTTTCAAAGTAAACTCTATCTTCATTTGCATATTCTTTAGTATTATTATTGATTTTCTCTCCTGGTTTTTTCCTTTCAAGAAACTGTTTATACTTCTTCTAACTTTCCTCAAATATTTTGATTGCTTTTAAATGGAAGAGAAAATATGAAGGTGAGAGAGTTTTAGAAACAACAAAAGAAAAGTTGTTCTTGAGGCTGTAGAAAATGTAATATCAAACAATATCGTTTTCTTCGATTCTCTCATCAAGATGAAGTCATGCGTTCACAAGTTGCATATATCATCTATGCTTACGTCTTGCCGAGAAATGGGGCAGTATATCCGTCCTATCAGCTGTTTTCTCCAAATACATATGTGGAAGAGATCAAGACAATTTCTGTTCCTTTTTATAAAATTTTATTATTTACATGTTGGTTTATTATATTATTAATTGTCGCTTCTATATTTCTTCTTTCAAGAATCATACTCTTACGCTTATTTTACCTTTCCTCAAATATAAGTTCATTATCAACTTTGTCTCCATATTATTAAGTTATCATATGATGATATATAAAAGGAGGATGATTGTCTATTAAATTATTACAATCATCAAAAAGAAATATTTGACAATCAAATCAATTTGATTGATTTTAGAAGGAAGAGAAATGTAATGGTGAGAGAGCTTCAAAAACAAAGAGGCCTAATGGAAACCATATGAAGCATTAGAATTTTATTTTTACTAATGAAAGCTGGAGTTTACAGAGAAACAGAATGGGTTTGTATAACATTACTCTTTGACATCGCTATAGACATTTTAATGGGCCGCAGGAGTCTACTAGTCAAGATAGGTCTTCTAGATCATATAAAGCCCATTTTATTGGGTCCAAGATAACAATATGTCTTCTGTTCAAACTTTGACGTCTAAAACGAACCTTTTCGTGTTCTCACTGTGGCCCAAATACCCTTGGATTGTTGGATGATTGCATTGCAAGCCATGCTGTTCGAATTGGAATGATTTAATTCACCTGTAATATTGTTATGCCGTTTGTTTTGTGACACTAATGACCTCTCCCTTTCCACTTACTGTTTGTTTTGATTTTGTATGGGTGCAATCTTAAATTCAACGTAACAGGGTATACGTGATAAGTAATAATGTTGCTGCAAGTTGCAAATTGATATTAACTTTTTCTTTTTTTTGGAACATTCTACCTCTGCACTTAACATTATGCATTTAATTGATTACTTTTTAAGAAATTAACGTGTTTTATAGATTACGGAAGAGAATATGGAAGCATCAATGAACCTCATGCAAAGTGTTTTGTACTGGATTTTGTTGGCGACTATCATGTTTAAAATTTCATATAGCTGTCTTTGTTCTGATTAAATTTAGAGATAGAGCTAATCAATGATTCTACTAATCATATATCAAAATCATTGGAATGGTACAACTATTGTATTTGTCTAATTTCTTTTCTGCCAACCATTTCAGATATTTCTTCCACATCAAACTTTTCATCTCTGGCTAGTGTACTCTTTACTCTGTTGTTATTTCTTTCTCTGACTCATTTGCTTCTCCATTAGCTAATGATGATTCATTCAACTTTGCTTCTTTATCGGCTTTCAGCCTTGCTTCTTCTTTTGCAGCTTCCAGTGCTTGTATCAGGCTCCTTAGGCTGAACTCCACATCGGGTGGAACTGTCTTTGGCATCAGATGCTCTGCAACATCAGCTGGGGTCATCTTTGTTTCGCCCAACAATCCACCAATTGTTGCAAATAATATGTGTGAATCAAGCTTGAGATAGTTCTTAGCAAGAACTTTGAATGCTTCAAAGCTGCAATATGACAACTCTATATGCTTGTCCATTAGCCCTTTTCGTATGAGAGCAGGATCAAGCTTCTCTATATGATTAGTTGTGAAGACAATTAGCCTTTCACCACCACAAGCTGACCAGAGCCCGTCAATGAAGTTCAAAAGCCCTGAAAGAGTGACCTGACTGGTTTTAGAATCTCTTTCGTCTTTCTCGAGCTTCTGCCTGGGATCCTTTTCGGTTCCCTGTTCAACTTTTTCTTCTTTCTTCCTTCTTTGGCCTGTGAGATCGAGTGAGCAATCAATGTCCTCGATTACGATAATCGATTTGCTAGATGTCTCGATCAACAGCTTCCTTAGCTCAGTGTTGTCCTTCACAGCAGTCAATTCAAGATCATAAAGATCATAGCCCAACAGATTGGCCATGGCAGCAATCATAGTAGACTTGCCAGTCNCCTGGAGGGCCATATAGAAGATACCCTCGTTTCCAAGCTCTCCCAATTCTTGCATGAAAGTCCTCAGCCTTGCTAAAAGTGATCAAGTCATCCATAATTTCTTTCTTCTTCTGAGGTTCCATGGCTAGTGTCTGAAATGTTGCAGGGTGCTCAAACACAACATGGTTCCACATTGAACCATTGTTTGTGTAGAGCTTTCGGATCCGGTTTCTCACCTTGATTGCCTTACCCTCTTTCAGAATATGGACAAGGTATGGACCCAAGATGAGGTCACGATATTTTTTATGAAATGTGAGCTTGTAGTACCTTTTTTCATCTGTGATAGGAGAGAAAGAAAATACCTGTGCTTTGGATATGTTTTTCCCTGAAGTCCACCAGAGTTTGACTCCTTGAAACTCATCAGAGACCTCTTCACGGTCATCCATGCTAAGAACAAGTGACTGGTTGCTGTTCTTGACTATGTCAGCCTTGAGCCTCTTTGCTTNGTAGTTCCCAAATTGGGTTTACTTTGTCGGCATCAATCCAAGGGTGTTCTTCAAGGAGTGATAGAATTCCCAACATGCTTGTGTAGATGACTTAGTGCTGAGGTAGTTTTCAATGGCAGAATAGGCATCACTGCGCATGAAACGTTCACCAGTGAACTCATGGAATGTGATTTGGATGTAAGGGTAGACAACAGTGACCAATCTTTTTGAGTATTTCTCAATGGAATTTCGAAGTTCGTAAGGAAAGTATTGCTGAAATATGGCCCAAACGAACATCAGACTGCCAAGTATAGATCCCACACGAGCAAACAAGTCTTTGGCTTCCATATCCTATCCTTCTATTTGCTTCTTTTTCCCTCTGTTTTTTGTTGAAATATGAGATTGACACAGAATTCTATGGTTTTGTGATGGTTGTGTTATGCAGAGTGAAGGGTAATTGGGCGGTTTATACATGTACAATTCGGTTATCCTCTACGTAACAATTTGATCTGGAATTGACTGGTGGCTTATCTGCTAGTGCTAAAGTCGGCAAGAGGACTAGGGAACGCGTATGACTTAACCTTCAAAGCTAAGCAAACAATTTCACAACTTTCAGACTTTGAATATTTTATTTGTTTTGTGATTAAAATACTTGGCAGATGATAGTGATTGAATTCTGGTACAAGTGTAACGTATGCCAAGATATAATAGCACTGATGTCAGTGATTTCAGTAGTTAGGTAGAAACATTATTTAACTCACCCTAACACTTGCATCCCCAGGACGGAATCACTGTCCAATAATAAAGTTCTCTAACATCGAAATTTTCCGTGAAGCATAGGAATTTGCTTAATTTGTTAGAAGTCCGTTTGTTAATACAAGATTTCATACATGTAACAAATAGGTTTCCTGCTATAACCTTAACCAACAGTCCATTTTCACTACAATAAATTCACTATTATGTTTGCTAACCAAATTTTTGTCACAACTGCTGCTGCACAATCCAAACTAAATGCATAATGGTTCTGGTTCCGCCAGCAAGTACCCTGACTCCCCTTCAGCTGCTGCTTCCTTTTTTGATTTCAACCCTCTTTGATTTTGGCTGTGTCGCATTTCTCAGACATCAGATCATGAATCATGATCATTATTACATGAAATGGAGTGATTCAGAAACCAAGTTCCAGCATTCGATCCAATTTTAGATTGAACAAAACTAGCAACAGAAGCTCCGGCTAACTTACTTTTTGGCTGACTGTCCCAAGCAAATCATCCTCTAAGGCCTATTAATATTATCATAATTTTACCATTTACTTTCCGCTACATTGACATATAAAATGGGAATATCATTCTTGCCTAATGGGTGTCACAAATTCACATCTAGATTTATGTAGCAAATAGGGAAAAAATTTATAGGAAGCGCTTTGAAAGTTAATTATACAATGACAGAGCATCGTTGTATGGGAGGAAGGATAGCTAAAAGCCAGTTAATCTCATATTTATTAGAGTTTATTGACTAAATAACATAACAGTTTATTACAGTTTTCCTAGATGGGATGCAAATAAAATGTAACAGCTGCTAATTAGCTTTTTCTTTCACATTAAAAATCACACAAAAAACGGTTTATTATTCTGCATTGTCGAAATTCCATTACTCTCATAGCCGTTGATCAGCTTCAATATCACGAGCACTCAATATCAACTCTCCCTTCAGTTACCTTATGGATGCAACCATTCTCTTTCACTTATTTTGCTGTAGTTTCATCAGCTTTGACATTCTCTTCAGCACACTTTTCTTTCTCCACCTTTAAAAGTGATGCTTTCTCAGCCTTCTCTTCTGCCTCCTTCTTTGCCACCTTAAGAGCTTCAATCAAAGTCTTCAAGCAAGCCTCTGCATTATCCTCATCAGATTTTGGAATCAAATTCTCCCCAACATCAGCTGGAGTCATATTGGTTTCTGCCAACAGACTGTCAACTTCTGCAAACAACTCGTGTGAATCGATATTCAAGTAATTCTTGGCTAGCATCTTGAATGCTTCAAAACCACAGTAGGACATCTCTATATGCTTGTCCATTCTTCCTCTCCTAATCAGAGCAGGATCAAGCTTGTCCACATAATTAGTAGTGAACACAATAATTCTTTCACCCCCACAAGCTGACCAAAGGCCATCAATGAAATTTAGAAGCCCGGACAGAGTAACCTTACTTGTTTTTGTCTGATCAGTATCTTCTTTTGCCTTCTTAGCAATTGAATTCATCTACTTTTCATCCTCATCTTTCTCCTTTTTTTTCTTCTCACGTTGACCAGTAAGATCAAGTGAGCAGTCAATATCCTCTATAACTATGATTGACTTACTTGAAGTCTCAATCAAAAGAGTCTTCAACTCAGTATTGTCCCTGACTGCAGTGAGTTCAAGGTCATACACATCATAGTTTAAAAAGTTTGCCATGGCAGAAATCATGGTTGATTTCCCAGTTCCAGGAGGGCCATAGAGGAGATACCCTCGTTTCCAAGCCTTCCCAATTTTCGCATAGTACTCTTTCCCCTCGCTAAACTTCTTGAGATCCTTCATGAGCTCTTCCTTCTTCTTTGCCTCCATTGCCAATGCATCAAACGTGGCAGGATGCTCAAAGTTCACATAGCTCCAATTTGATGATTTCCAACCATACCGATCCTTGCTAGGATTGTTACTGAAGAGCTTCCGTTGCCTGTTCTTCAGTTGGATAGCCTTTCCTCCTTCGAAAACATAATCAACATAAGAGCCTGTGATGAGTTCTCTGTAGCGTTTGTGGAAAGTAAGCTTGTAGTACCTCATCCCAGCATCTGCATAAAAAGAAACTGTTTGTGATGTAGGGATTTTCTTAGCCAACACCCACCAAACTTTGACCCCTTTAAACTCATCTGTGATCTCCTCCTTCTCGTCAATGCTGAGGGCTAATGGCCGGTTACCATGCACAACATCAGCCTTCAACCGTGTAGCACTCGAATAAGCTTTCAAACTCAGATAGTTTTGTATGGCAAAGAAGGCTTGACTACGCCTGAGATATTCACCAGAGAATTCATAGAACTTTATTTCAATGTAAGGATACCAGTAACGAGCCAAAATTTTGTGACAATAGCTCTCCACATAGTGCCAGAGCTGATATGGGAAAAATTGTCTAATGATAGCTGATACAAACATTACAGTGGCCATAACTGAGCCTAAAGTGGACCATAATTCTCCCATCATCACCATTTTTCTCTACTCTTTTTTTTTTTTTTTTTCCTATTAGACAGTTTGGAGATAGACGGGACCATGTAAGTATATGTAGTGCTCTGTGGTTTGCTAATTTTATCAAATGAAAAAATTATGAAGATGATGAGGCTTCAGGTACAGGGTCATTCATTATTTGTTGTTTAATATCCTGTTATTGACTCACTCACAACTCATGTCATCTTTGACCTATGACCACCTCCAAATTCCAATGCAAATGCCATTTTTCATTCCATAACATTGTCGTGTTTTTTACTATTAACAGAAGTATCAGGTTGAGTTTCTAAGTATAGTAAAACCTCCCTTCAATAGTGATACTCTATATAGTCATAAAAAATTAACATCTATATAATCATAAAAAATTATAGTTTCAATTTGGGCCAAATATAAATAAGAAAAAACTCCACATTATAATAAGTTATGATTTTTCTAGATCCCGTCTTAAGGAACTTGCCTCCACATAATAATAATTATTTGTAAATTACAAAAAATATATGCTATATTACATTAAAGGTTTAAGATGAAATAAAATATTTTTCTAAAGTTGTTTGAACAATTGAGTTGGTGTATTAACTTTGGGGAATCACGGTTGATTTGATAGAGGAAGAAGGAGAGGTATCACTTGAATTGGTAGAAAATTGTACAAATTGTGTTATACTACGTATAGTATTTAAAGAATTCACATTGAGAGGAAAAACATTTAAGAGAATGCAAATTTTTAGACTTTTAAGATGACTATACATTTTCCGAATGCTAGATAGATACATGTATTAGTTTTTGGAAACTATGTCTATCTCTTTTATCAATAACTATATATTAAATTTGACATCTTCCATTAATTAATTATTAATGTAATGCAGACTTTACCTGTATATCCCTTGGATTAAGGTAACTAAATCAAAACAATTATTTTTGTAACTACTTCCCTATTAAGTTATAACCCCCTCGTAGTAATAAAATTAGTTTGGTCCCACTATTATGACTATAAAGAGGTTTTAATTGTAGTTAAATATGAAACAATCTAGCATAAAAATTCGGCTTTTTGGGTGCATCAAGTTAACCAATGGCATAGCAAGTCCAATGGGCTCAAATGGGCCCAATATTTGTTCAAATTGGAAAAAGATGCACGGCTTGAATATATTAATACAACCTTTATTGACTTGACAACATAGAAATCACAAGCAATAATCACCACAATAACATAAAATTTACATACAATACAACCACTGACCACTTTATTTTTTTACAGGACAAATTGTAAAATATGATACCCAATAATAGTAGTTCAATTTTTTTTTTTTCTTCTCCCACAGTCCCATAAGCATAATCAACAAATCTCCCATCATTCACCTTCCTTATGGACGACACCATTCTCTTCCACTGAATTATTTGTTGAAGTTTCATCACCTTTCACGGTCTCTTCACTACACTTCTCTTTCTCCTTCTCTTCTTTCTCTTTCTCTGCATTTAACCACGCTTCTTCCTCAGCTTTCCTTTCTTCCTCGGCTTTCTTTTCAGCCTCCTCCTTTGCCAATTTAATAGCTTCAATCAATTTATTCAAGCAGCTGTCTGCATCATCCTCATCGGACTTTGGCATCAAATTCTCCGCAACATCAGCGGGAATTATATTGGTTTCTGCCAACATACTTTCAATTTCTGCAAAGAGTTCATGTGAATCAATATTCAAATAATTCTTGGCAAGAGCCTTGAATGCTTCAAAGCCACAGTAGGACATCTCTATATGCTTGTCCATTCTTCCTCTCCTGATCAGAGCCGGATCAAGCTTGTCCACATAATTAGTAGTGAACACAATAATCCTTTCACCGCCACAAGATGACCAAAGGCCATCAATGAAATTCAGAAGCCCGGATAGAGTAACCTTGCTTTTTTCCTCCTTATTCTCTTCTTTTTCCTTCTTTTCAATTGGATTCTTCTCTTTATCTTTCTCCTTTTTCTTCTCGCGTTGACCAGTAAGATCAAGCGAACAATCGATATCCTCTATAACTATGACCGACTTACTCGATGTCTCAATTAAGAGACTCTTCAGTTCTGTGTTGTTCTTGACCGTGGTGAGTTCAAGATCATACACATCATAGTCCAAAAAATTGGCCATGGCAGCAATCATGGTTGATTTGCCAGTTCCTGGAGGACCATAAAGGAGATAACCACGTTTCCAAGGCTTCCCAACTTTTGCATAGTACTCTTTCCCTTCACTGAACTTCTTCAGGTCTTTCATGATCTCCTCCTTCTTCTTGGCCCCCATTGCCAATGTATCAAACGTTGCAGGATGCTCAAAAAACACATGGCTCCACTTCGTTGATTTCCACCAATGCCAATCCTTGCTAGGATTGTTACTGAAGAGCTTCCGTTGCCTGTTCTTCACTTTAATATCCTTTCCTCCTTCAAACACATGATTAACGTAAGCCCCTGTGATGAGCTCTCGGTAACGTTTATGGAACGTGAGCTTGTAGTACCTCTTCTCATCAGCAGCTGGGTAGAAAGAAAACGACCGAGTTTTGGGGATATTCGTGCGCAGTACCCACCAAACCTTTACGCCGTTAAACTCATCCGTCACCTGCTGTTTATCGTCCATGCTGAGCACAAGAGACTTGCTATCCTTGACAACATCAGCCTTGAACCGTGTAGCATGCAAATTGGCTTTGGTGCTGAGATAGTTTTGTATAGCAGTGAAGACTTCACTGCGCTTCATACGTTCACCAGCGAATTCATGGAACGAAATTTCGATATAAGGATAGAAAAACCGAAACAGTTTGTCACTATACATATCGAGATATCCCCAAATTTGATAAGGGAAGTATTGTCGACAAATAGCTACCACAAACATTAAGCTAGCCATAATTGAGCCTGTAGTGGCCCAGAGCTCTCCCATCATCACCATTTTGCTCTCTACTCAGTGCTCACTCTGTTGGTCTTTGAGAACTTCTTTATAATATATAGATATATATATTGTGCCTTGTACCTTGCTAAACAAGTTATAAAGCCGCCAACTACTTTAAGAGAGTTTCTGAGTGGTTTCCAATGTGATTAAAGAAGTGCAAGTTGAGGAGAACAACGATAAGATCCGGGCACACAAGTCTTTCTTTTCAATTTTCTTTGTTTTCTCTCTTTTTGTTTTGTTGTCTTCTTCCTCCCGTCAGTTACTCCACTAGATGTATGAGCTCAGCGGCCTTCTTCATAGTATATTTATAAAATTTAAGCTGATCGCGCATGATAGTTGATGTATTCCGCTAGGGTTTTTATAAAAAGGAAGAACACTTTAAAAAATATATATATATTTATTTATTTCATTGTATCAGTAAAGGTAAAATGCTATTTTGTGACCTTGTAAGAAAGGCAAGAACATAACTTTCTGATTGTAAAACTTGAGCAAAGGTTCTAAATTCTAATATGCATTTTTTCCATCACGTGGAGGACCAAGCTTTCTTTTTTATATACGCAATTTTGAATGACAATGATTGCTCAACCTGGCTTTGTAGAAGAAGGCCCACGACGTGTTTCTCTTTTAGTATTTGACACAAACTATTACAGCAACAAGGAGATATATACAGAACGTGAGCTACAAATCATGAGAATCTATAGCTGGACCAGTGACGTCTACAATCAGCGTGTGACTGGCGTAGTGAAATGGTCTATGAAAATAACATATTAACGATGATCATCAACCCAGGGTATTTGCGTGGCATCAGAATAAATATATTCAAGAGGTGCAGTACTATTCATATGACAAGGAGTGCAAAATGACATGGAATGAGACTTGCTTACAGGAAATTTAAACTGAGATACAATTTGCGAGAAAATTTTAATGTTATGGTGACCTATGCGACTGTGCCAGGTAGATCCGGTGGGTGCGCTCTCCAATGTTGGCATACATGGAGCGGGGAAGAGTGGAGGGTGTGGGCAGAGGATAAACCCCATTTTCACATCAACCTTGCAGAAGCATCACCCTTGTTGTCCAATCCTTCACAAGAAAATAATCAGTGTGAAATTCAAATAACACATTATTCTACTTAGGCATTGTTGTGGAAGAGAAATTGGATCCAGTGAGTTTATGTAGTGGCTGGCCAGAGGCATTAATAGAGACAGGTGTTTGATCATTGGCAGGAGACGAAGCTATGGGTGAGAAAAAAGAAAAAAAAAAAAGAGGATCACGCTTGTTAGAGAGATGCTCTGATAACACATAGAAGGATCTTTTACAATTTTTTTTTGGGAACGTGGATGTCCGGATCAGTTTACAAGCATTTCTATTAATCTTACTTCACCAAATGATCCGTGGCCCCAAAATAACCAGCTCTTACATTGGTGAACATGACCCCGAGAGATATCTTTTATATCTCTTAAATAGCATATATAATGAATCTTTTATTTCCTATTTATATTGCATGACTTAGATACTCAAATTAATTAACCTTTCAAGGAACTGAAACCAGCTATCAACTGTGATTATATGAGCTCATCAGTGATCATCTATACTTAATTGCGATGCAAATGCCATTTTAAATCTCTTAGTGTATCAATAAATTTTGAGTTAATTTAATTATAATTCACTACAAGAAACAGGACTTTTTACGGCGGGCCATAACCGCCGCAAAAAGATATTTACGGCGGTCTTACGGCCGTTTCAAGGCGACGCAAAAATGCTTGCCACAAAAAGTTTACGGCGGTCCAAAACCGCCGCAAAAAGTTTTATACGGCGGTCTTTTGTGCGCCGCAAAAAGATTATTTAAGGCGGTCAATTGTCCGCCGCAAAAAGATTATTTACGGCAGTCAGTTGTCCGTCGCAAAAAGATTATTTACGGCGGTCAGTTGTCCGTCGCAAAAAGATTATTTACAACGGTCTTTTGTTCGCCGCAAAAAGATTATTTACGGCGGTCTTTTGTCCGTCGCAAAAAGTATAAAAAATTATGAAAAACTATTTTGCGGCAGTCTCATGCCTGCCGCAAAAAGTATTTTGACAGTAACCTACCTTGTTTTATAAATTTTCAATTGTTTACAAATATTTTTTTGATATCTTCCTGCTTTACTTGTTTTATAAATTTTCAACTGTTTACAAATATTTTTTTGATATCTTCCTACTTACAAACATTTTTCCACCTGTTTACAAACATTTTTTGATATCTACCTGTAATTGCATTTACTAATTTTAATCATTCCATCTTACACTGCAAAAAATTTTATTCAATAATTCTATTCATTGCATAGCAAAATCTTTTGCTTTCATAAAACATCAAAGACTATATAATACAATATTGTCAATCTCAAAACGAAATTTGAATACAATAATCTATTACACATTATTAACATAAAGCATATTAATATAAAACATATACTACTGTAGCTGCTTCAACCTTGATGGATCCATATTTTGGTCTTGAACATATTGCTTGACAAACCTACATTATTAAATAGATAAACAAGTAATCTTCAGCAGCCATATAATGAATCAACAATGTAAAAATGTAATATTGTTTCATATGATAGACATCTTGATTCAAAAAATGCAACCAAGTTAACTTCATACCCTGCTAAGATTATAACAATTTATTCAAATGAATAAAACCTATGTTTTTCTAGAAACAATCTTATAATACTCTCAGATCATGGTGAAAACAAAGTCTTTATGGATTTTCTATTATTACTATCATCATTTACCTATCATATTAATAATGACTACGACCCTTTAGCCTGATAAGATAACTAAAGATACTAAAAGGTTAATGACTATATACAAAAGTGATGGGTTTTCTAATCATACCTAATTTGGATGATTGTTTCATCCATCTCTAGCAGCAAAAAAATCTTGATGT
>JANKKB010000400.1:2382-38443 GCA_026225775.1 Bursera palmeri
TATATATATATATTAACAACAAACGAATAAAGACTAATAAAAAATGTGAGAAAACCTTAAAAGAAACACAAAAAAAAATAGTGAGGAGTTGAACTAAGAAACAATTCAACAATATTTGGATAGAGGAGATAAGGTTCTTCATTGTATTGTTCTTACAACACGAAGTAGGGTGTATTGGAGAAGAATGATGAGGGATATTAATGGAATTATAATAGTACTATTAAAAATAAATTGTATCAAAATTTTTTAAAATAATGTATTTTAATAAATAGGGTTTCTTTAGTTTAAGGGTGGGGTGCAGAAAGCGTCACACGATCAGAAAACCCAATTTAATTAGAATAACAGTTAATCTTTTTAAGGCCCATTACTGTGCCTTTGCTAAAGAGCCCATGCACATTCCTCCTCCATTTCTAATCACAAGCTTAGCTTCACGGTTACTTAATATGATATCTGTTGAATGGATGTGAGACGGCCACAAAAGAAAGCAGGGCACCGAAAACCCACCTCACAAGTCACAACTTTCACTCAAAAACCTCTATCTTCAAGGTATGAGTTTCGTTTCTCTCAACTGAAGAAAACTCATTGATTCAATACCAAACCATTACTTGATGCTGTATTGTTTAACTTGTTTGTAACATAGAAACTACAATTGGAAATATATGAAATATATTAGTACATGAATTACACGTTTTCTTACGCTTTTGTTATGTTTTTCTAGCTGGGTTCTGCTTTTTGTTGGTAATTTTTAACAAAAATGCAAGCTTTAAGTTTGTCGCCATCAAAAAGTGGCTTTGGTGTAGCAGCTCCATTGTACATTGAAGTTGGTTCTTCTAGTTTTTTAGGCACAAGGAATAGAAGAAGGAAGAGATTATGTCTTGTTGGATCTGTTTATGATGTTAGAAACACTGCTTTTGTGTTAGTCTCAAGCAAATCAAGGTTTAGTTGTAGTGGAGTGTATTGTAGGAGCACAAAATTTGATTCCAAATGTGGGTTTTTATCTGGATTCTCTAGTCTCAAGCTGGTTATCTTTCGTGAGCCAAAGAAATGCTCTTTTGGCACACCAGTCATGTTGGCATCATCAATGGAGCAACAGGAAATTGGAAATGAACTCCTTGTAGCAGAACCAAACTCAGTTCATGGGTTGCCAGAGACAACTGAGTGTGTTAACGTTGATTATTCTAATGTAGATGTAGTAGAAGATGCTGATGGAAATGATTACCGAGAAGAAAGAGAAGAAGTAAATATTAAGAGTCAGGGCAAAGTTGGGGAGCAGGAGAGTTCTAGGCTTGATGTCCGGGCATTGGCACATAGTCTGTGGTTTGCTAAAACGGAAGATGATGTAGAAGAGGTTCTTAAGGACATGGGTCAATTGCCTCCTCAAGTATACTGTACCATGATTAGGGGTTTTGGTAGGGATAAGAGACTGGAATGTGCAATAGCTCTTGTTGAGTGGCTCAAGAGAAAGAAAAAAGAAACTGGTGGTATTATTGAACCTAACCTTTTTGTATATAATAGTCTATTGGGTGCAGTGAAACAATCTCAACAATTTCAGGAAATGGAGAGAATTATCAAAGATATGACTGAGGAGGGGATTGTTCCTAATGTTGTAACTTATAACACTTTGATGGCTATTTACTTAGAGCAAGGAAAAGCATCCAAGGCCCTTATTGTTCTTGAGGAGATCCAAGGGATGGGCTTTGCTCCATCTGCTGTATCCTATTCACAGGCCTTGTTGGCTTATCGAAGAATGGAAGATGGGAATGGAGCTTTGAAGTTATTTGTTGATATAAGAGAGAAATACCTTAAAGGTGACATAGGAAAAGATGATAATGAAGATTGGGAAAACGAGTTTGCTAAGCTCGAGAATTTCGTGATTCGTATTTGCTACCAAGTGATGCGGCGTTGGCTTGTGAAGGATGAAAATCTGAGCACCAATGTGTTGAAACTTCTGACAGAAATGGATAAGGCTGGGCTTCAGCCTGGTCAGGCTGAATATGAGCGCCTTGTGTGGGCTTGTACCCGTGATGAACATTATGTTGTTGCAAAAGAACTGTACACTAGGATTAGAGAAAGATATGCCGAAATAAGCTTATCTGTCTGCAACCATTTGATTTGGTTAATGGGAAAGGCTAAGAGGTGGTGGGCAGCTTTGGAGATCTATGAGGATTTGTTAGACAAGGGACCAAAGCCTAATAACATGTCATATGAGTTAATTATCTCTCACTTTAACATATTACTTAGTGCAGCTAGGAAAAGAGGAATTTGGAAATGGGGTGTTAGGTTGGTCAACAAGATGGAAGAAAAGGGTCTTAAACCTGGAAGTAGGGAATGGAATGCAGTTCTTGTTGCATGTTCCAAGGCTTCAGAATATTCTGCTGCTGTGCAGATATTTAAGCGAATGGTTGAAAAAGGTGAAAAACCCACAATCATCTCCTACGGAGCATTGCTTAGTGCCCTTGAAAAAGGAAAACTCTATGATGAAGCCCTCCGGGTGTGGGAACATATGCTTAATGTGGGTGTGGAACCAAACCTGTATGCCTTCACAATTATGGCTTCAGTTTTCAGTGCACAAAGAAAGTTTAACAAGGTTGAGCTAATCTTTCGGGAGATGGCTTCATCTGGTATTGAGCCAACTGTTGTCACATACAATGCGATCATCAGTGCATGCTCACGGAATGGTATGAGTAGTGCAGCATATGAATGGTTTCATAGAATGAAAGTTCATAACATCTCACCTAACGAGATCACTTATGAAATGCTGATTGAGGCTCTTGCAAAGGATGGTAAACCAAGGCTTGCTTTTGATTTGTATTTGAGGGCCCACAACGAGAATCTTAACCTCTCTTCAAAGGCTTACGATGCAGTTGTGAAATCCTCTCAAGTCTATGGAGCAACTATTGATTTAACTTTTTTAGGACCTCGGCCGCCTGACAAAAAGAAGAAAGTGGTAATTAGGAAGAATTTGACCGATTTCTGTCACTTTGCTGATGTTCCTAGGAGAAGTAAACCGTTTGATAGAAAGGAAATTTACACCCCACAAACAGAAGGAAACCAGTAAACATTTACAATGAATTTTGTACAAAATTTAATTCTTTTTGCATATCATTGTATATTTAGTTTGGAAGACAGTTATATTCTTGATTTAGTCAATGGAACTGATATCCGAGGGAACCGATGTGAATGATTCACAAATTCTAGAATTTCTGGCATCTTTATCTGAATACTCCTCTTTCTAGTGTACAGAATGGTAATGGAGAATGATTCATGTTTGATTTGATTAATAATTCAGATACCTAATAGCTGTAGGGTTGAAACTTTTTATTCTCTTTCAAGCTTTCTCATGGAAGCAACCTCTACTAATTTTGCTACCGTTGGACAGTCACATCTAGACACATTAAACTAATCTAGGTGAAAGTAACCCAGAAACACTTGACATGAGCATATCAAATCTCAAGATAAGAATCATTATCTCTTGGTATTACAAATCAGAAGGCCAAACTTCACATCCTTCTGCTGATGACTCAGGCCTTTGTAAATTGGGAGCTGATTCAGCTTATCACCTTGTTGGTGATTATCGAGTCTAATTGCAACACTGGGATGGCCCAACCAAAAGGTGAAAATTAGATAATGGACTCCAGTTTTGCTGCCTACCAATTAAAATCAGTAAAATGTTAACTCATAATGTGCCATGGATGATTCTTTTTGGGCCAAAATAGGAAACCAATAGCAATGATCGGCATGTGCATGTTACAATGGTTCAGCTAGTTGTGTCTCAATCGCAACTGTTGGTCTGCTCTTTATGAGGCTATAAACAGGTTCCACTTTTTCTCCTTTTCTTCAGGTGTGTAAACTGCAAATGGGAAAGATTCACTAACTAAATTGTTTATGTTAAAACTTAAAAGTTGGACACAAATCTCTAACATCAATATGCACTAATATATGAATTAGTAACATTAAATTATATCTCTTAACTTAAAATTTTGATCATTGGATTAAACAAAACAAAAAATATTTAATTTTGAAGTCAGAACATATCAACCTTAATTTATAAGAAAAAGCTAACATGTGGAGAAGGGCACATGATGTGAATACAAAAGGACATAATTTTAACTATTCCAATGTATTTTTCTGTCTTCACGTGTACAGAATAGATTTACACAATCAAGATTTGTGTCTTCCACATGTTAATCGAACCCTAGTCTGATTCATATAATGGGAATGAGATATGTTATGTTACTATTTGGCTTAGAATATGTTAAACATGCAAGCTTTAACTGATAATTAGACGAAAAAAAATATCATGGGCTGGTAGATACTTCGGTTACATAATCGACAACGACTAGACGAGGGGGTAATATACAAAACGAATAAAATCATTATCCTAATCTTGGAAGTACTTTCACTTTTGGAATGGTTAGAAGTTGTTGTGTATGGAGGGGCCAGGGCAGCCAACATGAGGTTTAGCCATCATTTAATCTAAGCTAATGGGTCTCTAATTCATTTTGCTTTGAAAATTATAATGAAAAGTTTCCTTACTGGGTACTACTTGGGTCCCTATATTCGATTAGATTAGGTTTCTGCCTTTTACCAACTACCGGAAGTTAAGGTTGATAATTTATATTATACAAAATGGGGACTGTTTATTGGTACCATGCTCCAGAATTGTTCATCAATCTTATCATTGACTTTCACTTCCAATTTTTTTTCTTTTTTTATTATAAGCAAGGATCATGCATGTTATATTGTTTATTAGTTGATAACAATATTGATTATAAAAAATCCTTGAATTAATTTAAAAAATTATTATATAACAATATTATGTTAAAAATACACATTTTTAAGTTAACACCCTTTTCAAAGTTTTAGTTTATAGATGAGTGTTTAACTCTAATATTGAGAAACGGTCTTGTGCATATATGTAGATTTAGTATATTTTCACATGTTTAGTATATCCGGTAAGTATGTTAAATATGATTAGACTCTAATGTCATGTTAAGTTAACACTTTTCGAAATTAGTTATAAAATTTAGTTATGCAAGTCGAAAGAACTCTTTTCTCGTTCTCTAATTCTCTAATAAGGCAGAAGATGAAAAGAAAATCTAACTCTGAGATATGTCGAATCCATGAAAAAAATCTCTTAAAATAAACTTTTTTAAATATTATTAATAATTTATTACAAATAATCAATAATGATAATCCTCTTTATAACTAAGGGAATCATAATTCTATTAAAATAAATTAACTAAATAAAAAAATCAAATCAAATCCAAATCCTAGATATTCTAGGGTACTATAAATCCTAATTAAACAAAAAATAAAAAACAATTAAAAATTCCAATTAAATCAAGACTTTGACTTAAATTGTGATATAACATTTGTAGATTTTATCGAATCTTTCTTCGGTTGAATACAAAAGTTTAATTTTATAGGTGTATGCTAAATATTAGTATTTAACTTGTAATAAACATATTAAAAAAATTATCTTCATCTTAATTGCCTATTAATTAGTTTTTTCTTTCTTATATATCCTTCAATTATTAATTACTCTTTGCTAAAAAGCAAAATGCTTATATTAAGATCAAAGTAAAATTGATCTGGAGGGGGAGGTTGTGAAATTTTCGAAATTATATAGGGTTGTAAAAATTATTACAAACTTGGCCAAGCCTCTCAATTGGAAGGAAAATCTTTCTGACAAAATTGACCAGAGTTCTAAGCTGGTCAAAGGACGTTCATTCGTTTGACGGGAACCAAACTCAGTCCAGTCACAGGCGCTAAGGGGGACAAAATGGATTTTTTTAATAATTTAATATTGTTAAAAATTTGAAAATGTGGTTTATTTGGTTGTCAATTCAACATTCGCGTCTGCTCTAATTCAAAATTTATTAAACGTTTAAATTTTAACTGCTGTTTTGGTAAAATCCATGGCGCTGTTATTTATTTTGTTCATAGATTCCTCGGTGATGAAGTGTCAGTCACAAGTTAGATAACAGTACAGCTACCGAGTTACTTTCGATTTTGATAAATACAAATACAAATCCAAGAAAAAGACGCAGACAAAAGAAACAAAAAAATAGAACGGAAGCAAAGCATTTGCTTTCTTTTGCTTCCTTTCTTCAATCTCCTGAAAGAGACTGCCAATCGCACGATTACTATCTGTTTTAGGCCACAAGTACTGTTCGTCACCCTTTCCTTTCTTCAATCCTCTAATCCCATTTATTACTATTCGAATTTTCGTAAACTTTAACGTTCAAAATACTTTCTTTTCAGGAATTTTTTATTTGATAAAAAAAAAAAAAACTGCGAAACAGCACTACCCACGTCTTATTTTATTTTATTTTCGATTTTGGTGCTGAACATTTTGGGCCAAATAAGAGGAAATTTGAGCGTTTGAGTAAGTTCTTATTATTTTTGGTCTGTTGGGTTTTTAAGTTTTTATTGTTTTTTGTCTGCTGGGTTTTCGTGGAGCGCTAAAAATGGGGAATTTTGTGTTTGCAGGGTAGGCTTGGATTGAACATGAGATGAGTTTGCTTTAAAGTTGCGGAGATCTAAAGAGCTAAGAGATAAATGGAGCCACCGAGGGGGTTTCTGGCTACTATATGGAACTTTATTTGCTTTCTACCTTACTTCGTTGGGCTGCTTTTTCTGGGCACCATTAAAGGTTAGTGTTTGTCAGATTTTGTTCCTTGTTTAGTTCTGTCTGCTCTGGTAGCCTTTCTTTCTAACGTTAAATGAATATGTTTGTATTTTGATTGAATTTAATTCTGGTACTAAGTATTTTCTATTTTAGATTTAAGTTTTAATTTTAGTATGTTATTATTGTTATTATTATTTTCTAATTATATATATACCTTCTTTTTTTTTTGAACATTCTGAGGATAGGATTTGTCTTCCCTATGGATTTTAATAATTAGAGACTTGAGAATGCCTCTGGTTAAGCTTCTAATTTTGTTAAATTTTTAGGAGTTGACATTTGATCGAGTTGTGTTACTAGCTTATATGATAGTTCTCATGCTTGACATGCAACAAAATCTATGTCTTGATTATGATTTTTGAGCTGAGTAGTTGAAAGAGTGGAGTGATCATGAAGTATCTGACTCTGCTTAGTAATGAAGCATTGAGCACAATGAGTTAAGATATGTCGCCTGACTCTGCTTTAACCCAGAAATTCTTGTACCAAATTGTATTTTCAGGAATAATTTTCTTCCCATTCGTATGCCTTATCATGGCAACCGGAAACTCAGCTATTATATTGGGACTTTTGCCAGCACATGGTTTCTGGACTTTCTATTGCATTCTGAGGTCCTCTCTGAATCCTTTACTTTTCCAATTGCCTTGCATTTGCAAATTAACTATTTTCAATTAATTTGGCTCTCATTTTGTCTATTTCTCTAACTAGCAGCACTAAACGAGTAGGGCCACATCTGAAGCTTGTTATCTGCGTATGCATGCCAGTTCTCTTAGTTTTATGGCCAGTGGTTGGCATTGCTGGAAGCATCCTTGGGGGAGCACTATATGGCTTTCTTTCACCAATATTTGCCACTTTTGATGCTGTTGGAGAAGAGAAAACTGATAAATTTTTCCACTGTTTCTATGTATGTATCAAATATCAAAGCTTTGATGATTCAAGAGCCCCTCTTTTTTTTTAATGCAAGTTTTGACACAATTTCTGGACCATTAGATCCAAGCATTTGGATAGTTGAGATTGAATATTTTAAATCTCATTTTCAAGTTGTATTAGTTATGCAAGTTAGATTTGATCTCAACCATCCAAAGTGTTTGGGTCCAATGGTCCACAAATTGTATAAAATAAATGGTGCCATGAATCATTTCTGCTAGACTCTATCCTAATTTAAACTGAAAATTTTAACGCTTCTTTATGACCATTCATCCATTGGAATCCAATGGTTTGGAAGAGAAGTTAAGGGTAGTTATTTTTAATGCCAACTCATCAACTTTATAATCATTGGATTATTGATGTATGGATGGTCAAAACGAAATGTTAAATTTTCAGTCAAAAAATCAAGTTTCAATAGCCTAACCCATATATATTTGCTCTATTTTTGTGTTATTTTGCTTAACAGAGGCATTATATATTACTCCTTTTGCAGGATGGAACTTGGAGCACTGTCAAAGGCAGCTTCACTGTGGTCAGAGATTTTAAAGATGTTTGCTTCCATTCATATTTTTCACTTATGGATGACCTGAGACAGGAGTCTCCCGGTGGAAAATATTATGAGATAAGGTTTGCTGCTTATTCTTGCTGTCCAAAATCTTTCCATTTTCAGTCCGTATTACACTAATTAAATGGGTTTTAATTTTTGGCCATCTGTATGGTGAGCATTAGCCATAAAATAAGTTGATTTAGCCACGTCTATTTATTTGTGACTTCTTTTTATTTTATTTTATTTTATTTAAGTTTTGCTTCTGACGCTTTTCATCAACTCTGTGCCAGGTTGCTTTATCTTCCTGGTGCTTTCATAGCTGGGGTGCTTGGTGTCATCGTTGATATACCATTGATCTCAGTTATTGCCACATTCAAAAGCTTTTATATGCTTTTTAAAGGGTGGCATCGGTTGTTTCATGACCTCATTGGTCGGGAAGGTCCTTTCTTAGAAACCATATGTGTACCATTTGCGGGTCTTTTCATCCTACTTTGGCCATTGGCTGTTGTTGGGGCCGTTTTGGCCTCTGTTCTGGCCAGTATCGTCCTTGGTGCTTATGCAGGGGTGGTCGTTTACCAGGTTAGGATGTCCTTGCAATTAGTTTCATTGCCTTTGATAAGTCTTAAAATAAAAGAAGGTTTGTAGATATAATTGTTGTTTAGTTTTCCATATGGTAGTCCTTGAAATGTTGCACTTCAAATGAGCCAATACATTCATATGTTAGCATGAACGTTGGACAATCATATCAATTTTTTTTTTTTTTTCAGTTTTATTCCTTTATTTTTGTCAATGCTTTTCTTTTTCTGTTGTCATACAGTTTACTATTTGTGGTTGCATGGTGGATCTGTTGAAGCCAATTGCAATTGCATTCTCATTTTGTTTCCTCTGAGTACATTAATTGACCATCAATCCTTTATTTGCTTATTCATTACACTGAAATTTCAAGTCAATGTAAAAGTAGAACTTAATGCAACTTTCACACATTTGAGTGTTTTTGCCTTCCAGCAAATGTTCCTAGTTATGAATGTCACTATTCATCTCAAGCAAGCAGCTTTACCGCTGTCTAATCTGTTAAGTAGTAAGGTCATTAAATTGAACACCTTGAAATCATCTAATATACGAAGAGATGTTTGATTTATTAAATAGATTTCAGGTGTAAACGTAATTTAATTATGAAGCCTTTGGCTTTCAGGAGTCCTCTTTTTGGTTCGGGCTTTGCTACATAATTGCTTCCTTGTCCTTTTACGATGAATACAGCAATGACATACTTGACATGCCTGAAGGATCTTGCTTTCCCAGGTTCTATATGGCACACTATTAATTTGTATTAGCATTGAGGGTCATGCTTTTTGATAGATTTTAATAAGATTTTGTGTTGACAGGCCCCAGTATAGGAAGCATGCTCTGTCACGAACCAGTTCACATGCTGATTCTTTCTCAGAGCCTAGCTCTTTTAAAAATCCTCCCTCTCGAACACTCTCACTCACGAATGCCATTGAATTAAAGCCACTTGAGGTATCTTCTGTCTGTTATTGATGTTTGGACTTAACATTTATAAATTGAAGACTTCCATGTTTTAGCTCATAGTTCTGGGATTGAATATATAATTTATTTCATGAATCAATGTAGCTTCTTGAGAGCTGGCTTAAGGGGTGTCAACTCCATGGGGAAATCATGGTTCGTGAAGGACTAATAACAGTTAAAGACATTGAAGATGCCAAATCTAATACAGGTAGCAGAGTGGTTAGCATTGGCTTGCCAGCCTATTGCCTTTACCAGTCACTCTTGCGCTCTGCAAAAGCCAATTCTCCAGGAATAATATTAAGTGAGTGAATGCTAGCTATTCATCTTGCTCAGTCTAGGCATTTTCTCTTGCATACCAGGGTTGTCTTTTAAAGAAGATACACTTGTTCAAGATACTTCAAAGGAAAAGTCAGGACTCTCCATGTAATTTGTCATTCACTTGTGACAACCTTTTAATATCTGTTTTTCATTCATCTTTGATGCAGGTGATGGCACTGAGATAACTAGGTCGAATAGACCAAAAGAGACCTTCTTTGAGTGGTTTCTTAACCCCTTTTTGATAATGAAGGACCAGATTAGAGCTGAAAATCTTACAGATGCAGAAGAGGAATACCTAGGCAAATTAGTTCTAGTATGTGGTGATCTTGCAAGGTTGGACTCAAATACTTGCTCGCCACCTGAATCTGAGCGTAAACGAGCTGAACTTGATGCATTAGCTCGAAGGTAATAAGGAAAAACATTTTACAAGTACCTTTTTCAGTTATGTTAATTTGCTACCCATTTAAATCCCCTTTCATTTATTTCTGATTCTTTATTTACCCCCAACATACTTTACTTTTAAAATGAAGGCTCCAAGGTATCACCAAATCTATCTCAAGATTTCCAACTTACAAGCGTCATTTTGATGATCTTGTGAAGACCCTATCAGAAGATCTTGCCAAGAAGAATGGTGTCGATAAATTATCTGAAGAGCCTCGGACAATTCAAAGATCCAAAAGTGCCTTTGCCCGGATCCAGAAATCATTTAAAAGGATAACAAGCAGCAATGGATCGGATCAAGACTCACAAGTAGTTGTTAGGGATGTTGAAATTGAATGATAGGGATGTTAACGTAGGTTCCATGGCATTCTCATTTCTAGATTCTTGTTGCTGGCACAGAAGGAGAACAATGCATTTCTAGAATGATTATGTTCATCTTTAGCTTCTTTTAACAGCTGCTGGTATTTGGGGGAAGAACCCAATGCTGCATTCAATGGATGAAATTCTTTAGGCCCCGCTGTAATTGTATTAAGTTGTGTTACAAAGCCTTCTGTATGTACAGCTTCTTGTATTATGTATCACCGTCAACAAATTTTGAGGCCATTCTACCATTCTAAATCAGCATGAGCTGACAAATTTATTAGTCTGTCTCCTTTGTAAGATGATATCCAAATATAAATTTCGCTTTAGCACAGCTACTGGACGTTGTCATTTCGGCCTCTGGAGCTTGATTCAAGGAAGTTGATTGCCTTCTTTTTTTTTTTTCTTTTTTTTTTTAAATAAATATTATTATTATTATTATTATTTTGTGTGTGCGCGTAGTGCAGTTGGATTAAATTTTCTAATTTGTCTCACTACCTCTCAAGTTCATGCTATACACACATTTTATCTCATGACTCGCTTAGTTACTAAAGAAGTGTACAGGAAGGAAAATGTAAGTAAAATTTCATCGCAGCAGCCAAAAATTTGTTTGATTAGAGGGCTCATTGGTCAAGCCAACAATCCATTATTATCGCAAATTTTTATCTAACTTCAGCATTATTATCAACTACCCTTCGATGTCATCTCCCATTTCAACTTTCCACTAAATAAACTGACCAAGTCAAATAGGGATTACCCCAACCGTTACCCCCACTACCTCCATGAATAACCTTCGAAGTAACCAACTCTTTGAAACTCCTTATTAAAGCCAACGTGGAACACCAAAAACACTCTTCATCACTTCTCCTTTGTTTTTACATTACTACCTTGTTTTTGTTCTCTTCAAAAGAGCAGTTTAAAGCTACCAATCATGGCTTTTTTCCCCATCAACACTCTCAATATAATGTTTCTCCTGTTGATGACCATCTTCTCCTCTCTTCATTATCTCTCAGTTTCCTTTGAGTTCGAAGTTGGCGGCAACAAGGGGTGGGTTGTGCCCCCTGCCAATGACAGTAAAGTTTACAATGACTGGGCCTCAGAGAACAGGTTCCAAGTTGGTGACTCAATTCGTGAGTACACACCGATGCATGAGTGAAGAGTATATTTAACATGCATGCATATGCAGTGGAGTCCATTATCTAACTCTTGTACATACTTAGTAATCGTTCTTAATCTCTGCATGCAGGTTTCAAATACAAGAAAGATTCGGTTATGGCGGTGACTGAGGAAGAGTACAAGAAGTGCCACTCCACACGCCCCTACTACTTCTCCAACAATGGCAACTCAGTTTTCAAGTTGGGTCGCTCAGGGGGTTTCTACTTCATTAGTGGAGTAACTGGGCACTGCGAGAAGGGACAGAGGATGATCGTGAAGGTGATGGCGCATGATGAACCTAGCCCTAGTGACGACCACAAATCATCTGCTTCTCCAGCCGCAGTCTTACCTCTTGGGGCTTCGAAACTAGCCATTTTTCAGTTTGTTTCATTGCTTGTTGCTTTTTATCTCTTCTAGTAATTATTATTATTGCTATATTTTTCTTTAATTTAATTTAGTTTGTTCTTCAGTATCTTTATTTAATTAGTTGATGTTGCAATCATGTGGATTGTTTATTGTTAATATTATTCAATATTGAATGTCAAGTAATCATGTTAGATCATATGAAAAATTATTTACAGTTTTGGATTTACATGGCTATGGAATCAATAACATAATCAAGTAACAAAAAAAAAAATTTAATTTTTTAAATAAATATTATGTCTATCTTATTTATTTGAGATTTTTTTATTCAATTATTATTCTCTATATTATCATCATATATATATTATTATAGATAATACAATATAAAAAAATTTATCACAAAATGTTTTAGATTTTAATAAAAGCATGGCTTCATTAATAATAATAAAGAATTTGTAAACCGGGCCTGGGGAAAATACCACTAGAAACCCTAATTAACCCTAAATTGTGTGAAGCATGAAGTTGATTGGTGAGTTCTTGTCTGGTAAAAACGTTTCTTCCCTCAAATCTATGGAGGGTTAGGATCTGGCAAAGTCAAAATTTGACCAATTGGGAAAGGAGACTTCCGAACACTTTCAGGTTTGGGTTAAAAACTCTGAAACCTAAAAAATTTATGAAATTAATATTTTATTTTTATATTTTAATCACATAAAATTTTATTTTAGCCTTCACTAAGCTAGATATCTCTCTTCAAGCTATACAACTTCCTGGCAATTGAGAGGTTAAAAACCAACCAAAAAAAATGAGGGAAAAAATATTTTGAATAATATTTGATGATGAAACAGAAGCAAAAAATAAATTAAGAGAGAAAATTTTTAAATATTTTAGTAATCTATTAAAAGTAACTAATGATAATAAGATTATTTATAATTAAAGAATTCTAATTCTTATTAGGAGAAGTAAATTAAAAAAAAAAAGAAATTAAATTAAATTATAATGATATTTGATATTCTTAAAATAATAAAAATCTTAACAAAAATAAAATAATTTTTTTTTAAATAATAAAAATTCTATTTAAAACAACGCTGCATCATTCAATGTTAAGTTAGAAATAAAAATATTAACGAACAAGTTTCGTGTAATATTGAAGGGTGGTTAGGATAATTAATTCATATAAATTAAATTGATAATAAAACGAATAAATTAATTATAAAAAAAAAACCAATATAAAGGGGTGGACCGAGCGTAGCGTCGCAACTTTGTTACTTAGAACTCATTAGAATACACTCAATGAGGCCTTGGGAAGAAGACTCGTGTTGGTCACCGAAGCACCAGAGCCAAACACAAGTAGATAAACGGCTGCTAGGCCAGTTTTTTGACAGTGAGCAAGAGCAAGAACAAGCTCTCATTAAAGGGTTTGAGAAAAATGTAGTCTTGAATGAGAATGAAAACATTTACGGAAAAGGTGACAATCTTGATGGAGACAAAAAGTACGAGTACCCATTAAGGCCGTATGCTGAAGATTGCCCCTATTATCTTCGAACTGGGTACTGTAAGTTTGGTTTATGTTGCAAGTTTAATCACCCTTTAAGGACGTTTCAGGTATAGTAATTTGCGTATTTGTTTTGGTATTTTGAGGTTGGCTTTTCTTTTTTTTTTAAATGAAAGTTTTTATTTTTATTTTGTGGGGTGTAAAGGAGAAGGAAATAGGAGGGTTCTTGGAGCAGCCAGGACAGATTCAATGCAAGGTTTGTAATTTATTTATTTATAAATTGTTTGTATCTGCTATTTGGTTATTTTGTTTGAAAAAATTGTTCTTGTGTTTGATTTCGACTTTGTTTGATGGGCCATTGCATAATAACTGCTTCTTTATTATGAGATGTGCTTAACTTTTATCTTAACTTTTACTGTGTCGGTCACTTTTTTTTTTTCCCCTTCTTCTTCTTTTATTGAGTGAAAAATATGCAAGTAGCCGGTTTGGCTTGTTTTGTGTAAAGTACGAAATTTTACAATCCATGTTCAGTTTACTAACTGCTCTATGATGTCCATTATTTAAAATCTGCAGTTTGAACTGTATTATGGTAGTCTTATGTTTTATATCGGGTTAATACTTCAGTCTTTGTGGCCTGCATTTCCCTCTCTGTGTCAGTGTATTGGTATTTTAATCTTCTTTCCAAGTGCTAGAAGCTAATAGTGTAAGGCAAACCATGCCTCCTTTTCGTTTTCAGATTATTAATTTTTAGTTGAGACTAGGTTTCGTATTTATCGTTTTATGGGAATTTCACTTTGCTAGATCTTTTCCACATTCAGAATAAGTGCCCAATGGTAGTTGTTCTGTTGATGCTATATGTTATCGCAATGAACTACTATTTGTTGATCTTTGTTTCATATTGTGTTATACCTGCACTAATGTGTGCTATAATTTTTGCAGTTTTTCCTAAGTACAGGAGGATGCAAAAATGGAGAAGCTTGTAGATTTAATCACTCCATGGAGAAGTCTAAGATGCAACCAGCGGAACTTTATGCCTTTGGTTTACCAATAGAATTGGTAAATATGTAATGCTTTTCTTATTTTTTAAATTTTGTTATAATATACAACTTCTTTATTATTATTATTTTGGGTTGCAGTGGAGTCCTGCAAATTAGCTTTAGTTTCTTCCTTTTTAATCAAGAGATAGATCAACTATTTCTTCTTTCTCTATATCACACACACATACTCACTTGATGATAGCTTTCTTTCATGCTCTAATGCTTGGTACTTACTGTAATGGATCTTCCCCATGCCCACTCCCTTTTCTGTTGTAGAAGGAAAATGATGACCAAAGTGAAGGCTTTGTGGAGAAGACAGGGCAGATTGAATGCAAGGTTCGGACACTGGTTATTCCATTTCTTTTCTGTTGTATCTATCCTCACCCCTTTTTCTTTAAGGGAATGATTTCTATTATTTATTTCTGTTGAGTGATAAGTGACAAAGTTTTGCTTTTGGTGATTATATGTGAGTTAAAAGGCCTTGCTAACTAGAAATGATCTCAAAGAAGAGAAAACGTCTTTATATAGAAAATATGAATGTAATAATTGCACTCGTTGATTTGAGAATAAAGTTATGATCTGTACATCCCATCCATTTGATGGGTGATATGATGTGGAAATATTATTTTAATAGCTTTTCTATATTCAAATAAATTATTTGATATTGTTATCAAGGAAGTCTACAGCAGAAATTCTGTGAGCACTAGAAGTAGGGACTAAGTACCATCTGTCATGTTATACCTTCTATATACAGGAGTTCTGGATAATACTACCTTTAATATACACTCCAAGCTAAAAAATAAAATCCGTTTTGTTAGCAATAGTTTCATGAATTTTGTGTCCACCATTTTGGCTAGTGTTGTTTGTAAAGAAGTCTTTAAGTTTTCTGGGTCCTTGGCAGTAAATTATTTTATTTTGTAATATTTAACACTACATATTTGACTAAGAATTGAGCCTCTGTTGTAATTGTTCCAGTATTACCTCTCTGCTGGAGGATGCAAGTATGGAAAAACTTGTAAATTCAGTCACTCCAAAGACAAGTCTTTTACATACATAAAAAAATCTGAGATAGCACCACCAAAGCTTAACTTCTTAGGTCTGCCAATTCGAGAGGTAAATACCTTTATGTTTCAGTGAATAAGTAGTTAGTGTTTTTCACAAAGTTTTCTAAATTATATCCATGTCTTAGTTGTAAACATAAAATTGCTTTTAAATTCCAGCTAGAGAAAGAGTGTCCTTTCTACATGCGAAATGGTTCTTGTGCATATGGAGTTAATTGCAAGTTTCACCATCCTGATCCTGTTGCTTCTGGAGGATCTGATCCTTTTGATCCCCTCCCCACTGGAGTATCTTTGGAAGGCAATTCTTCAGGAAACTATGGTGGAATAACCAATCCACTGCAGTTAATCAAGGAATCAGAACCAGCTATGGAAATATGTTTAAATACCATACCACATAACTCTGTTCCCTACTTTAATACTATCTCATCTCATGCTCATTGGATGCATCCAAATTCTAAATGGAGTAGGCATAAGGTAGCTTTGATTTTCAACCATACTTTCTCTGTAGTGATGAGAAATCTCTCCTTTTTTTTTTTTTTTTTTATGTATTTGCCCTTTTATTATTATTTTTTTGTGTGTGTGTGTGGACAGCTTCTTCATGTCCATAAATAGCACTTTGATAGTTTATCATTCTCTCTTTTTAAAGCACCGTGTGCTGATTACTCAATTTGATTTCGTCATTGCTGAACTCTGGATGCCTCTGCTTCTGTAATTAAGTTTGGTGGTTGGAGGGGTATGGTTGAGTTGACGGTAGATTTAGACATACATTATTGTTGCTAATGGATTTTGCTTATCATATGGCTTGCTTAGGGATCCCTGTACCCCTTTCCAAGTACTCGTTCAGTTCCCCCTGAGAAAAATACAAAGAATGCAGAAATCGTCTCCAGATATCATAAAGAAGAAGAAGAATTTCCTGATCGACCAGGTCAACCTGAGTGTAATTACTTCATGAAAACTGGGGACTGTAGATATGGTTCTGCTTGTAAGTTTCACCATCCGAGGAGCAGAGCTTAAAATCAAATATCTGTACTCAATAAGGCATGCCTACCTCCAATTCTGAGGCCTGTAAGTCCCCATCATGATATTTATTACCTTCCCAGTGTTCATTTTTTTCTTTTTTTAAATGTTTTAGCATTTTCAAATATTGCTAACTAGAAATGCCCATTATATACTTCCAATCGGAATTCATTGCGTAGCCTTAGGTAATTTCTTGGAGCCACCAC
Source organism: Bursera palmeri (assembly GCA_026225775.1). NCBI lineage: Eukaryota > Viridiplantae > Streptophyta > Magnoliopsida > Sapindales > Burseraceae > Bursera > Bursera palmeri. The sequence goes on from JANKKB010000400.1 coordinate 19,519, forward strand.
ATTCTAAGACAAGAAATTGGGCTTAACATGTTATCAATTTCAATCTAATTTATCAAGTCAATCCCATTGTTGACGGATTTTGTGCTCTATTGATTATTGTGCTCCTGTTTGATGGTCATGTTATTCATGTCATCATGCAGATAGAAAACTCTGTTGCACTATTGATATACAAATGTATGGGTATGATGTTTGTTTAACCGTCTAGAGAACAGTGGCTCATTGGTGTCTGCATCTGGTGCAATGCTGCTGGTACTTTTGCAGGCTTTAAAATGGTTGGCGTTATCGGGTGGAACTGGGACTCTAGCAATTTCTCTCAAGTATTCTGCACCTACCCTGGAATTCACCCTCCCTTCCTCCCTTCAGTTAATTAATCAGTTAACCTTTGTTCTATCAACTTTGTTGTATTGCTTGGTTCACGTAAGAAGTTTTGTGTTAGATGATTCACCTGATAGAACCATCATGAAAGTTTATCTGCCTTTTTTACTTTGCACCATATTGCCATGATTATGACTCCTTCCTTGAGAACTTTTGATATATGTTACTTTGCTTTCAACTAATAATCTGATAGCTTGTTTGGATTGTTTTATGTTATAATCAGTAAGGGAGAATTTTGTTGTTACTCGTCATTCTTATTTTACTTCAAATGCAGTACCGCTTAGAAAGACAACGAGATTGAGTTGAACAATCTGAGATGAAATCAATTCATGCCATATGTACTGTAAAACAGAGAACTCAAAAGACAAAACAAATACTTGAAATATATTACTCCTCAAATACATTCCTAAAACAAATTGCCAAACCTCATAAAGATCGATCATTCAAGCCAAGATTACAGAAAATAAATCTACTAACTATACTGAATGAGGTCAGTTAGAGTTGACACACAAGTAACTCATCGGAATCTACATAAATACATGTTACGAAAGTGCGGTGCTCGTATGCTCATCAGCTTTCTTTCCTTACGGATTACATAAACATGAACCAAATGGGGATTCTGGGCTGGGTTCTGGAAAAAAACATGAAACAAAAACAATAAGAAAGATAAAATGAAGGGACAGATAAGAAATATAAACCGCCGCAAGTCTCCCCACTAGCACTCTGCGATGCACACTTGGATCGTCACGCGACTAGAGTCTAGTTACACCACCTTGAAGCTCCAAAGCCAATGAAAAATGCCAAATTCAGAAGCAGCAAAACCACTTTTTCTGTAACCAACAAATGAACGGTAGCAAATTCATTAACATATCTTGTAAATGAAGGAAATAACGGCAATTATATGAACAGAATGTGATTGTTCAGTTACAGAACGGCCTACCGATCTAGGATTCTGATAATTTTCTTCAGCTTTTGGTGTATTCCTTTGTGATGGAGGTCTAACGGGGGCCGCAGCAGTACCACTAGATTTCTTCTCATCTCTAGCCTTGCTAAATATGACAGTAAATCCTTCCGCTGAGGCAGGATTGTTCACATCCCACTCTCCAAATTTTGGCAAAGGTCGACCTTGCTGTAGAAGAAGAAAACTTGACTTTAAGCCTTTTTAGTTTTGTTACTTAACTCCATTTTGATTAGCTCAAAGATAGCTAAAACCTCCCAATTCTTGGAATTAGAAAACCAACAGAATTGAATTGGTTAAATTCTACACAAGATGATTTTCATTGCAGGGCCAAAGTTTTTTCATGCAAACATCCTATTATATTATTATCTGCCAAGCCATTAAAATGCCATCATTCACATAAGTTATTTGGCTAACAATCTAGACACAATTTCTTGTTTTTGCAGACATTAGATATAGAAAATTGTATCACAAAACATTAATCAGAATATTTAAAACAAAAACAATCTAGTTTCATCAAAGACCAGGATGAGAAAACTTTCGTTTCTTATTTATCCTGCAATTTCTTCTTGTTTATCCTATATATAAGACTTTACGTTGGATAAGGGATGAATCTTTAAAAAAAAAATGTTGGAACACAAACAATAAACACATTAATGAGAAAGAGGGAGGGAGAGGGAAAGCTTACCGTGGCCATTAATGGGCAAATGAAGAGGAGTGCAGAAAGAGAGGGGACAAAAGATGAGAGGACGAGGAAAGAAGGAGAAGATAAAAGGAAAGGGAAAATGAGAAAACAGAAAGAAAGGAAAGAGCGAGTATTAAGGCACAACGACGGACAGAGAGAGCTAGCGTAGCTGGTTTTCTACCTATATAATATTATTTTTATTATGTACTCATCAAACCCTAACTGTTGCATGCATTACATATTCCTACACGTAGCTGTATCCCACCTGTTTTTTTTCCCAACACAACACTAACAGAACTAACAAAACTCTTGCTAAGTAAAGCTCATATGTTGCGTTGGTTTCCCCAATTCAGACGAACATGTTTGTTAGATACTTATAAGAGATTTCGATAATATTAATTCTCCCTATTATTAAAAAAAAATAGTAAGACAAAAATAAATATACATACACATAAAATCAACAGCTAAACCGCCAAAGCAAAGCCGATAGATAATATGTACATGAAAACCTTCTAGATCCAGTATGCACGTTAAAAAAAAAAAAAAATCCTTTTTCTGTACAATGAAGATGGTGGTGTCGATATGTCAAAACTTGTTTCAAAGGCCACATTTCATGGAGATGAAGAAGAAGAAGAAGAAGCAAAACGAGGTACATATATATGACATAAGTTATCGTTCATTCACACAATCACTTCAAATACTTAAGACAAGGGTGCAATTTAAGTGTCACAAATGTATCAAAAATAGTGTAACACTAAGTGAGTAGGTTGTAGGGTTCGCAAATAAATAAAAAATAGTGTGTAACACAAGTGAGTAGATGTGTATTTAGGCAAGGCTACTAGACTTGTCTTAGTTGTCTACCCTTTAAATAGGGGTGAACGCATGTCCCTATAGTCTATATTAGTAATCGTTGTCTTGTACGGAGCATATATAACTTGTTTCTCAATAATAAATATAATTTGTCTTTTTAGAGAATTTGTTCTATCGTATAAAAATTATAAATATTCATATAAAATTTAAAAAATTGCTTTAATTGGATATTATTAATAATCATCTATATAAAAATTATAAATAAATTTTTTAAAATTTATAATTGTTTACTTTTTCAAATAATTTTTTATATAATTGTAAAACAAGACTGAGGTCTATTCTAAAAGATACTTCACCCTTTTGTACTCCATCTTCAACGAATTGCAAGCTTCCACAGTAGCTAACTAACCCCACTTTTTCTCTTTCAAATCTCTATCTCCCATTTTATCTTCTGGAAATTGAATTAAACAATTTGGACATTCAAATGTGACTTCTTGACCCCTTCATAAAAGATAAAAACTTATACTATATATTCAAGGTAATTAGTTTATTTTCAAATAATTATTCTGATTTGATAACACTCCGTAACAAGATGGAGAATTTTTTTTTTTTTTTTTTTTTTACTGATTTGATGTTTGTTTATATTGAAAAGAACTTATTGATTGTATTGATTTAGATGGGATAATTGATGAATTTTATATTATAAAGTATCATTATTAATATTTAATGTTTATTCTTAGTATATTATTGTTATTTAAATGTAATTTTATTTAGATATAAAATATATATTTTAAGGTAAGGTTGATTATGTCGTCCTTAGGAGCAAAATTTTAATTTCTTATTAATTACATTTTTTCGTAATTAAATTGATTGAAAAAAATCCCGAGTCCGCATGATAAACACTATCGGCGAACGAATGAAGGGAGGCTGAAGGAAACAAAAATAATAATAATAACAATAAAAGCTACCAAAATACTTGGCTGTCTGTGGGTTTGGGATCCAAGACCCAACTCGTCGGAAATGGCTGAGGTACCCTCCTCCGAACCCAGATACGAGAGCTCCTCCTCCGTCGTCAAAGGCGGTCGAACCATTCAAGAATGCGAAGACATGATTCAAAGAAGTCTCAGAAGTAATTCTTTCACCCATCTTATTGTTTTTTTTTTTTACTAGGGTTTAGGGTTTAGATTTTGATGATTTTCTCTGGTAAATAGAATCATAAAACTTAGCTTAAGGGTCATGTGTGGTGATATGGGTTGAGTTGGAAATGAACTCCATTTTGCTGATTTTTGTTTTGAGTAGCTCCCATGGTGAAATTCTTGAAGGAGCATCTGGAGAAATCAGGGTGTGCACTTGGGGACAACTTCATCAAGGTTGTTAATTGTGAGAACGAGATTAGTGGTGGCTATGTTCGTGGTGAAGGGGTATTGTTTTTTTTTTTTTTGTTGGTTCATTTAGATATTTATTAATTTGTATTATGATTCTTTTGCTTGCATTTGATTGGTATTAGTTGCAGGAACTTATTCATTATTTGAAGTTCTGGTAATTATGAAAGTTTCTTCTTTTATGAAGTTGATGGTTGAGTCCGTTTATGAAAAAATCTGGCCTAGTTTGATTTGGGCTCGACTGAATTGGCTTTGATTGTCTTGGTTGAACTTATTCATTAAGTCAGGTTAATAAGCTTTACAATTTTGATTGCGAGAGCTTAAATAAATATGGTCCTCCATGTAGAATCTTCTGTTGGATGAATTGACTGGATTATTTGTTATGGTTGGTAATGATTGACAAGCTTTGTGTTCTCATTTCAGCTCTATTATCTTTTCCTCCTGCTTGTGTGTGCATTGTTTATTAAATCACCCATTTACTAGCTTTTTAGACAGATGAGTTCGGCTAACTCTATTTTCTCTTTATTTTGCGTGCATGTGATGTAGATAATGGTCTGTGGTAATCATTTGGATTTCCAAGATGAGGTCAACCAAGTAGTTATACATGAGCTAATTCATGCATATGATGATTGTCGTGCTGCAAACTTGGACTGGACTAATTGTGCTCATCATGCGTGTAGTGAGGTGGGTATCAATGTGGCATTCCAGTGGAATTTCTTTCTTTTATTTTTGATCCTGAGGTTTCTGTATTTTCTATATTTTATGAGAACAGATACGTGCTGGCCATCTAAGTGGTGATTGCCACTACAAACGGGAATTGCTGAGAGGTTACATGAAGATGAGAGGCCACGAACAAGTGAGTTCCATCATTAAGAAAGACTTTAGATATAAAATCCTGATGTAGTTTTCTAGTTTCCTTTTCTCTTGAGAATATGATGCACAGTTATGATTGTTTAGCAATATTTAGACATAGACCTTAAACAATTACTGAATATTCCATTTTGTAAATAGGCTGTGAAATTGGGAACAGGTTGTATTGTATGCTTGTTAGAGTATTTATTGTTAAAAGAATGAAAAAGACCAGGTCTCTCAGTTTTGAAGCCAATGAGTCCAAATGGAAGGACAGTCTCATAATGTATGAGAGTCTTGAGCTACTAAATGTGCTGTTTAATTTTAACAATAAAAGATTCTTATAAGTTCATTAACTAGTCAAAATATTGTCATAGATGCACCAATTTCCTATATATGCATTGGGGATAACAAATATTTTAATTTTTTTGTGATTTTAAGATAACACTTCTCATTAGAATTGATTAATATCATGAACAGATTGAGAACGTAAGTCTAATATTTCTGCTAACGGTATAATATTTTAGGTGTTTGAACTGTTCCTTCATGTTCAGTTCTAATCATAGGAAGTCAATTGAAAAAAGTAAAATAAATAAAATAAAATAAAATAAAATCCAATTCTAGAGTTGTCTTTCTGCCTTAGCAACAGATGACATTCCCCCAAGTTTTATCTTGTTATATATTGCACATAGTGCATGTCTTAATAATTAAATCTTAACATTTTCTTTCCTTTTATGATATACACCTAGTGGTTTGTTTTGGTACATTCTTTTCACATGCATCATATACACTTTTTAGTCAATTTTAGGTTATTTTGCTATTGAATTTATATAATTCAATATCTGGTTGTTGCTGTGATATTTGCAGGATTGTGTGAGAAGAAGAGTTATGAAATCGGTGACTGCTAACCCTTATTGCTCAGAAGCAGCTGCAAAGGATGCCATGGAAGCTGTCTGGGATGTATGTTACAATGATACACAACCCTTTGACAGAGCTCCGTGAAACATGGTTATGGACAATGCACAACCAGTTGGTTTGGAATCAATTATCATCAAGTAAATGATTGTTTCCAGAGCATAAGAATATGCTCTGCTTTTTCAGTAGCATTTGGTATAATTCAAAGGGAATTTTACTTCATAATTGACGGTTGTTTTTCCTCCTTCTGTGACTTAATTGTTATTAATTGATTTCCGATCAAGACTTGAATTAAATGTTCCAAGTTGCTAGATGTGGTTTGGCGAAACATAGTAAGCTCATCTGGTAATGCTTGAAAGCGATAATAGGCACACTTAAGGACCTGTGAGTCAAGTTTTAAGATTAGCTGACAAGTTAGTTGATAAATCAAGCACTTGCATTAAGTGGCAACTATCAGACTATAAGGCAACGCTACTAACAGTAAGCAAGTTGCCAGAGAGCTTGAAGCCAAAAGACCTAGATTACTTCATTTGAACATGGTTAACTGCAGTGCTGAAGTGAACTGCACTTATAAACATCTGGGTTTTTTATCCTTTCTCTGGTAATACTCTCCACCTTGGAGGAAATTAAGATCATTGGATGGCGCGCCACCTCAGGATTCAAGAAGTACAAATTGGGGTAAATGGATACATATTTGAAGATTATGGTGGACAATGTATGGNGCCGCCTTATTGCAATATCGTCGTCTCGTAAAAAAATCCCCCTTTAGGGAGAGTTCTTATTTTATCAAGTGGTAAGATAGTTATTATTCATGTAGATCTGCCTTTGTTGGGCTGTAGCCTTGTGCCGATCCCAGTGACCTTTTGGATCCCTTGGGGAACTGGGCTTACATCGGAAATATGTAAATTAGTGGGCTTGTAACGAGCCCATGACCAGACATATCTCTTAAATTCTTAATTTATAAAAATCATTAAAGTAAAATAAAATTTTAAATGTTTGTCCTATACTGTCTACTATTTATTAAAGGGAATATAACATTATTTAACTTAGAAACATCTATATTCAGGAAAGCTATATTGTAATAATCTCTTAATTTGAGTGGCTCCTTAATACTTTTTNGGGAAATATAAATGAAAAATATGATTCTACCCCCTAATTTTCTATCAATTTTTTTAGAAAGACATAACACTTAGCCTCAGGCTATAAAATAAACTAGGGACATTCCTTGGGCCCCTAAAGAGATTTTTATAACTCATCAACATCTTACGGACTCAAAAACTATCAATGGACCCCCAAAATTTAAACAAAAGCGTCTACAACTTAACAGAACGAGGTTAAATTTGTCACTTTGAAATTTAAAATTTTATTATTTATCGTTTCTTTTTTTCTCCTCTTCTCCTTTTTCTTTGTCTTTCTTCCTGTTGAACGTAAACTTTCATTTCCCTTTCATCACAGTCTCACCTTCCTTTATTTCATTTTCTTTTTCTGAACTTTGTTTTATTTTTTCCTTCTCTTCTCTTTCTGTCATCCCTTAGAGTTGTTGCGGGTGGCTCATGGGGTTTGGTTTGGTGGAGGTATATATATTACTGCAGTTTTAAGATTTCCATTTGTATAGAAATTGTGTTAGGTACCAGTTGATAAATCTTGATCAATAATTCCATCGTTGATGGTGGAGGCGTGCACAATATCTTCCGTCTCCAAATTTGTAAAGAAGAGATATTCTTGTAGGGCTTGGAAGCATGTGAGGTGAGATTGGNTGGTTTGTGCGAATGCATTGTTTATGAATCAATTGAAGAGTTGTAAAGTGTATGCAAGATTTGTGATGGATTCAATTTCGATAGATGAATTGGAGGACTTTGTGTCGGTTACGGCGTCGCATCAGATTAGGATTCATTTTTATTTGAGGTGCAACTCCTGCATGCACCATCTACTGCAGGAATGCTCATCATATCCAATCCATGGTTCAGGCGCGTAGCCTATATTTGAATCGGATCGCCAATAATCACCAAAAGGATCGACAATTGAGTACAAAATTTATACGCCCAATCGTGTTTTGAATTAAGTCCTTCAAGACACTCATCACTTTTCAAGTACGGCCATATTTACTTATTTTAGAAAGATGATGAAGAAGAAGATGAACATGGGTAAGAAGAGAAGAGAGCAATTATTCTTTGTATATATATATATATATATATTTACTGTGTCAACGTAAAATTTGATGTAACTACAGTTAAATTTTGGGGCATCTTTGTTAGNATATCTTCCGTCTCCAAATTTGTAAAGAAGAGATATTCTTGTAGGGCTTGGAAGCATGTGAGGTGAGATTGGTGGTTTGGGTGAATGCATTGTTTATGAATCAATTAAAGAGTTGTAAAGTGTATGCAAGGTTTGTGATGGATTCAATTTCTATAGATGAATTGGAGGACTGTCTGTTGGTTACGGCGTCGCATCGGATTAGGATTCATTTAGCGAAAAATTATCATTTTTATTTGAGGTGCAACCCCTGCATGCACCGTTTACTGCAGGAATGCTCGTCATTTCTAATCCATGGTTCTGGCGCGTAGCCTATATTTGAATCGGATCGCCAATAATCACCAAAAGGATCGACAATTGAGTACAAAATTTATTCGCCCAATCGTGTTTTGAATTACGTCCTTCAATACACTCATCACTTTTCAAGTACGGCCATATTTACTTGTTATAGAAAGGTGATGAAGAAGAAGATGAACATGGGTAAGGAGAAGAGAGCAATTTTTCTTTATAATATATATATATATATTTTTTTTTTTTTACTGTGTCAACGTAAAATTTGATGTAACTACAGTTAAATTTTGGGGCATCATTGTTAGTTTTTGAGTTAGCACACGTTGACCATTTGTTTGGGGGCCTAAATTTTACATCTAAATAAATCTCCCGTGAATTTCTTCAAATAGAAACATGGTCAGCACACGCCTATGGACACATCAATCAAGAGAATTCATAACCATCAAACCATTGATCCACAATCAAACCACGTTTCACCATCCACCGAACGGCCCACAATTCGCCACGTCATGATCGCAACAACCAGAGTCCCACCATTCTACGGCACCCAATAAATACCCTTTTTCTCATTTCACCACTTCCCTTACCATGCTCTCCTATCAAATCATTTCTCTCCAAATCCTTCCATCATCTTCCTCTCTCATTGGAGGCTAAACTAACCTAGACTACATCAATGGCGTCTGGCTTGATTCGCCGGGCGGTTTCAGCTTCCAGGCTGGCTCCGTCGGCTCGCTACGTCGCCGCTCGGCTGCACGCCTCGGAAGTCGAGGCGCAGAAAGTGGAGCCGCAGGCCACTTCCCAAACGAATTTAAAGAAGTTCCAAATCTATCGCTGGAACCCCGACCAGCCTTCGAAACCCCAACTCCAAGAGTTCGAGATTGACCTCAAAGACTGTGGGCCTATGGTCCTCGACGCGCTTATCAAAATTAAGAACGAGATCGACCCTACGCTAACTTTCCGCCGCTCCTGTCGCGAGGGTATCTGTGGGTCCTGCGCCATGAACATCGACGGTTGCAACGGACTTGCCTGCTTGACGAAGATCCCATCTGGGTCGGAGTCGACTATCACGCCGTTACCGCACATGTTCGTGATCAAGGACTTGGTGGTGGACATGACGAATTTTTATAATCAGTATAAGAGTATTGAGCCGTGGCTGAAGAGGAAGAACCCGCCACCGAATCCGGGGAAGGAGATTCCGCAGAGTAAGAAGGATAGGGCGAAGTTGGATGGGATGTATGAATGTATTCTGTGCGCTTGCTGTAGCACATCGTGTCCCAGTTACTGGTGGAACCCAGAGAGCTATCTGGGCCCCGCAGCTTTGCTCCACGCTAATAGGTAATCGTTTATTTGTTTAGTTTTTGGTTTAATTTAATGAAGATTGCAATTAAATTTGTGATAATAACTTGATGTAGTTGCTGGTTGTGCATGACTTGGAATGGCTAAAAGAAGATTTTTGTAGCCAAGAAGCAAGTTTTCTATATGATTTAGTTGTTTGGCTGCACCACAAGAAGTAGGAAGCTCATTTTTTAGCATGTGATGAAAATGTTAGAGCACTCAAAACTTTCTACAATTTTACTTTTATGATTCACTGTAAAACAAACTAACAATGTTTTCCCAACATCTTTATTTGCAAAAGCTGTATTCTTTGAAGAGTAATACAAGGTATTCAATCAACTTATTCAACCACTCTTATACAACCTGATGTGGCATGATATTATTGTATACAAAACCATTATTGTAATTTCCTTAATTTATTATAAATTTTTATCATTCAATGATATTATGTCACATCAGGTTGTGTGAAGGTGGATTTTTAGTTAAGTTGTATATGTAGCATTACTCTCCATTGAATTGCCTTATCACAAAGCAAGCCTTGTGGTATCAGATTATGCAAAGGATGTTTTTGGATTGCTTATAGGTATTTTTGTATGCTGCATGTGCTTGTTGCAAAGTTCTACCAAGATATGATTATTGCAAAACTTTTCTAAGGTTGTGTCTACCGCCATTTGAATCAGAGTTGGAGGTAGTCTTTTCTAGAGAAGTCGGGCACTTGCATAGACAAATTCAAGCCTCTATGTCTATTGAACACTGCATAATAGATTTTAATTAGAATGTCGTGGCTGAATATATCATGTTATGATTAATTTTTGGTTACTTTTATCAAAATTAGCAAACTCTTAAAATGAAGATTGATTTACAAATGCAAATTCAGTACCATGCTTTCCTTGACTACAGCATCCAAGAACCTATAACGTTTGTGAATACAAGAGTGGTTGTGATGATAATCTGCATAATGGAGGAAGTTACTATAAACATCTTTTTGATTCTATCACCTAAAAGCAACAGCTTTAAGCCTTCATTTGATAATTACCTTCTCTTATTTAAAGTGTTGATTTCAAGTCTATTGTACTCTTGTGAGGAGCATGGAGATACCTTTTTATGTTTATAGTTTATGAGAAAAAATTCTGTTGCCATGTGTTCCATGTAAGTTAGAAAACTTTGTAACTTTGCTTTAATGAACAGGTGGATAAGTGATAGCCGTGATGAATACACCAACGAACGATTGGAAGCAATAAATGACGAGTTTAAGCTGTACCGGTGCCATACCATATTGAACTGTGCCCGTGCCTGCCCCAAAGGTTTGAATCCTGGAAAGCAGATCACACATATCAAGGGGCTTCAGCTTCGTGGTGGTGTTTAAGAGTCAAGTTTATGAAGCGTGATGCTGTTGATCTGACCAGTTCTGGGATTTTTGAAGGACCTAAAATTAAATGGTTTGAGTCAATAATGTGCTTATTGATTGTATCATCTACCCCATTTGTTACTTGGTGGGATTAAATTTCAAGGTTGTCGATCTTTCCTAATAAATGTTTATAGAACTTTTGGGTCCATCTTATCTTGTGGATATCCTGCGTTTGCCTTTTCATTTTACTGCTTATCTATTCTCAAAATTATTTTCTTTTTGAAAAAGGTTATTCAGTTGCTTGAGTTTGCCAAATTGCTGACTGGTTTTGCCAACTAAGGGATTCTTAGGAGGGTAATTATGCAAATGAACAATCAATTGTAACAAAACAAGCTGTTGTAGGCAGTTTTCTTGCTTGGATGAGCTAGCCGCCTCTCGCCCTATTCACTGGTACCGTTTGCGAGCATGCCATTCTCTCTTGTCGTCTTCAATTTCTCAATGTTGAAATGAAACTCATATTGTACTTGAAACCATTCAAATGAGGTATTGTAGTTCGGTAATTCCCGGTAGTGGTTCAAAATAATTAGTGATATTCTACAGATTCCTCCATTCCAACTATTTCTGCAATTCAATTTTGACTTTTTGAGGAAAAATCCAATTTTCCTGCAATTTTAATCAGTCAATATCAGTAGATATTGTTTCAACAGAACAAATAGATCTGCTGCTCAGCTGTTCAGATTTCTCTATGTAATGTAAGTTGTGAGAAGATGAGGAGAATTGCAACTAGTGAAGAGAATGTTTAATTGAAATGTAGGGACACCCAGAGACAGTCGCCATGTGTTGCACAAACCTAACAATGAGATTGTTGAGGTTTATTGGTATATAATGCAACATTCTCAAGTTCTCAACTCATATGATTATGATGATTCATATTTATTTCTCAAAACATGAAGGGGAAACAATGTACACGGAAGAGATAAAAATCCCTGCGTTAGCGCGTTCACACAGTTATGGAATGAAGAATACATATATTCACATACACATATATAAGAGATCTTAATAGTATTGTAAGCATATCATATTCGGTTAGGTCTTTCATACCTTTACTTGAGCTGGAGCAGGGAATAAGCCAATATAAACAGTTCTAATGAGGGAACTCCATCTGCACTGCAGCTGATTATGTAGCAATCAACAATTCAACATTGATTAGTACTACCATAATGGTGAAGAAATTGGTGGCATTAGCTTGGTTTTTTGTTTTCTTGATCTCTACTGAAGCTGGTACCAATTTTGTTCAAGCCACCACTCGTCTTTCTTCTTCCATGAATCCTCAAGACCTTGAGCATTCTCAGTACGTTACTGTAATAGGTAATGTAACCAGATTCCCTCATCCTATTAATGTTAAAGCAATACTCCGTTTACAATAGTATATAAACATTTATATCATGTAAGTTCGTATATAATAGTAAGAGTTTCTATACTAATTGTGGTTAAAGTGACAAGGCTGAACTCTCTTAACCTGATTGCCCCCTACTGAACCCACTTGGTGGGTACATACCCAAATTAACATATAAGATGCAACTCTACGATGTATCATGGATGTGGAAGACAAAATGAAATAAACGAACTTTCTTTCTTCTGCAGGGTGCAACAATGACTGCGATACAACTTGTTGCAACTGTAACATCGAGAAACAGCCCCCACTATGTGAGCAATGCTGCCGAGAAGACCCTTGAGTTCCTGGAGTGGCATGCTTGTCTGTAGGAACTGAGACTTGATTTCACAGGAACATCACTTTGGAAAACTTGAGCATCCCCTCGGTTAAGAAAATGGGGTATTTGATCATTAGAGATATTACCTTTCAACTGTTGCTTTATCACGGAAATGCTTCTATTGACAGATGGTTTCATGGGAACCTCTTTTTATTTTTATTTTCATTTAAAACAAAAAAAGCAAATGAGAGAAAAGCAGTATTTTACTGGGAAGTTTAAAGCAAATGACATATTGCATGGACGCAGAACTACCAAAAGCGTGATATACCATAGAATTTCAAGGTTTACAAGAGTAGAATTTGTGACCAACAGAACTGAGCATATTTGGCCATTCAATGTAAGGATCAACACAACTCTGCATCAGTCTCCTTACATAAATAACAGAGCTAAAATCGCTAACTACTTTAGTAACTTGCGAACAGAAAGGCAAATGCTCCACTCAAGATACAAGCTAGGCCAGATTTCAGTCAAAGTAGCTCAACAGCAGATTCAAATTTGAATTATAAATCAACAAATTTAATGAGCATCACATATTATTTGGTTAGACGCAACGGTTCATCCAAAACTAAGAAAGATGTTACTCATCAATTTCCTGATAATTCAATCATTGATTTTCTTCCATTGGCATTTGCAGGACTTGGAAACTTCTGAATGCTATAAGGCAGCCATTATCACAGCACAAAAGTAATGAAAATTGCAGTGGCACATATCTCGAAATGCATGTATCCTTTATTTACTTCAACTGTAATCATCAACATTCAGAGGAAACAAAGAATATTTGCATGATGAATTTCCTGTTATTCGATGAAAGACCTATCTCTGTGTGCCTACCTCTGTGTTCAATTATTTCATCAACCATGAATAAATTCTCACAAAATTTTGAGCACCAAATACACAATTCTAGATGTACAACAGATAAAAGAAACTGCAGCCTAAGAGCTACCTCTAAAGATGATAACTTTATGAGGATAAACAGGAATCAAATCCTCCTCGAAAGACCAAGGAATACAGCAGCTGACGAAATTTGCACCCTGAGATCAGCAATATCAACATCATGGCCACCTTCAACTAGACCCCATTTAGCCACCTGCAAATAAAAACGAAGAGCAAGTTGCAGAGAAAGGAAAAATGTTGATACATAGTGACATTTTTATAGAAATAGATTCAAAATGTCTGTGCACCATATTTGTCTGCATGACAGTGAAAGGGATTTAGAAACCAAGTTAACAAGAACCTGTAAATCTTCTTCAAGTCTGATCAACTCAATTGCTTCCTCAATCTGCAATTTTCCACGAAAGATTCCAATAGCAATTGTCAAAGAATGTGCTGCTGCCGCAATTGCATCAATTGCTGCCAATTCATAGTCATCTGTTGCCTTTAGAAGGTTTTCCACAGCCTTTACTAGACCATCCTCCTGCTTTCCACCAAAAAAGCTCGAGTAGACAACAGGCCTATAGCCAAACTCCGATTCTAACCAATTTAGAAAAGGATCAATTTTCTCCACCTGCCGCTCTGCAAAGATTTCAACGCCCCGTAAAGTTAGGTAATTATCCACTCTAACATTAAATATGTGTATTAATTTCTGAAAACTTATCTATCTCATATAAATATAATTCAAGAGAATAAAGTATAAATTTTATCTTACCTAAAGTGAAAAATGTTAGAAGTTATTATTTGTTAATAATACAAAACACGAATTCAATATCGAATAAACCTGTAAAATAAAAACGCACCATGGACAACACTTGTCAGATCGTTATCACCTGGAGCACGACAGAAGACTAAATCTTGATTAAATTTCTTCATCAAATGTTCAATAATCTTTGGCCGAGTGAGTGGAACTCTCTCCATCGCAGTACATGCAAGTTTCATGAGCGGCATCGTGAAGGGTCTAATACCATCTATTTGCTACAATAATCAACATTTCATTACAGAACTCCACAACGCGAACAAATAAGAATTCAGATAAATCTCCATTTCAATAAAAACTTCAAATGAAGTGAATCCACTTCGACTCACCATCAATATAAGACACACCAAATTCAAACGAATGAGTACCAAAAAAAAAATCATCTTGATGACTGTTAACGCAAAGAAATGCAATCAGAAAAAAAAAAAGTAACAGAAAACCAAATCAAGAAAAAAAAACTTTGACAAAGCGCTGGTTCATCGAATAAAAAAAGAAACCACTTTGGCACTTTCAGTACCATAAACCCGAAAAAACGTACAAAACTCCAAATTTCAGGCAATGGAAAAACACTAAAATTCCCAAAAATACAAATCTAATAAATAAATCAATGGGCACATAAATTCACCTGGTACTCCCACTCAGCGCCAATGGCCTTGGCCAAGCCCAGAGTGGGCAGCTTAAGAGGTCTCTTAGAAGGAGTCTTTAGCGTGCGATAATCAAGCATCACCATCCATCCGTTTCCATCATCAGCCTCTCTGGTGCTCACTTGCTCGTAAAACCTCTTGCCCACAATCGACCCTGTCATAAATGACACGGGCATCGACACAGAAGACGCAGCCGTATCCTTCTTTCGTCCTTTAATGTAGATGATTTCATTATCTTCGTTAGAGGCGGAGAAAGTGAAGGATGAGGAAGATGGATCGTCGGATTGTGGTGACTGCTCAACAGTGGCGGTGGAGCCGAGGTGGCGAGCAGGAGATGCAGAGAGAGATTTGATGGAGTTAGGGTTTTTGATTGATTTCAGGGTTCTAATTATTAACGAAGCAGCCATTTTGATTTCTTTTCTTGGGTTTTGAGTTGAGGTTTGATAGGGTTTTGGCTTCGGATCCTTGAACTAGGATACAAATACAAGCAACTGACAAGTGCTTTCGAGTTTAACTGACGGATTCCTGTCACACAGGGGTGATTTTGATGAATTTCAGAAACATTTGGAGTTTAGATTTACAAAACCTGGAAAATAGGTTTCCTTTAATATATTTGTCAACCTAAAGGGTGGTGTTTGAAAGTTTTTTTATATCAATAAAACAGGATATGATTAAAAATAAATTCACCTATGAACATATTAAAGAATAAATATGTAACCATCCATCAATGATCTATATTTAAGATAATAAAATGTATTTAGAATAATTACATGATACATGACATAGTATGCATAATGCATATTGGAGCGAGTTACCCAAATTAATCTCCATTTATTCTATAGTTATTTAATTTAAATAAATAGTTAAAATCCTTTAGAGTTAATGATTAATCATTCAAATTGAATAAGAGCTCTTTCTAATTATTTATTATTCCAAAAAGTCTCATATTTTAATCATAATAATCACCACTTTGATTTGGTACTTAATAAATGAAATGCTTCCTGAAATTAATTTCAAAAATTAAGTTGAGTATATGACCATTGTTTCAATCAAATTAGCTCCTATCTAGAAAAATTGTTTAGGAAGAAATATTAATAGGCCACTTCAATTGATTTTATCTTAACAGATCCAATTTTAGAAGACAACTAATGCCAACCCTTTTTTAGGGAGCAAGACTCTAAAACGAGCTAAGTCGAAGCTATCATTGGCCCATCTAAATGGACCAACAATAGAGACATTTGACTTTATTATATGAATCTTTTTTCATTTAATCATTTAAAAAGTTTTTAGGATTTTGAAGATAAGTGGTTTTTACATATATAATCTATTTTTAAAACTAGGATTTTGAAGATAAGTGTTTTTTACATATATAATCTATTTTCAAAAATAATTTGAAAAATATATATTATCTTCACTAATTTATCATTTTATTAATCATATTAAATGCATGCGTAATCATATTAAATGTATGTACATGTTATAATGCAATGTGTTCTTCCTTAATCTAAATAACATGTTATCCATTCATTTTATTTAACAATTAACTAAAGCAAAATAAATTGTCTTGATTTGGCCTCTTTCCTAAAAAATATTACATTAACAATTTTCACAAAATTTCTTCTTGTTGGTTGCTCCTTGGTCTTCCAATAATTCCAATTGTTCCATTAAAAAATTTCCAAATTCAAAAAAAAAAAAAAAATTGAAAATTTTAAAGTGCAGTTAAAAATTGGTTGTACCCCTACATTCTAAAATTTTCATTCTGGAACCCTACAGGTCTGGAACAGTTTCAGATTTTGCAGTTTAACCCTGTGGAGCGAAAAATTTTAGGCATACTCCTATATTTTGAAATTGTTATTTCGCACCCTTACAGGTCTGGAACAATTCCAGATTTCGTAGTTTCAACCCTACAGATTGCGACTGGGAGTTTTGAGTTTATAAAACTTCAATTTTGTTACCATTTGGGCCTGTGAGACGACCAAAGCCTTAAGAACAAAATGACATTATACCCAAGCACTCAATTGCATTCTCCTAAACCCAAAATTCAATTAAAATTAGGTCTTAGAGGCAAACATAAGGGAACAACCTTGACATTCACCTCAATACAATATTTTTCATGTCTTTTCATCTTCATCCGATTTCAACCAATTGCAACCATTGAAAAAATAAAATCAGAATTAAATTAAATAAAAAACAGAAAATAGGAAAGGAAAATTATGACAAAATTGGACACCTTTTTTCCTCAAGAAAAGGTAATTAAATGGCTCTCAGCCACCTCTCAGTACAACCAATCAAAAATATTATAAAGAAAACTCTAGGCCAAATCAAGCAATTAACATACATCATCCACATTCAATTAATCCATCATATGAACAATAAAATAAACCGATTAAACTGATGCTACATGCATACATATCAAATAACATGTAAAGAACAATAAAACAAACTGATTATTTCTTAAAACCCGAAAAGACCATAGCTTTGATACCAATGTTGAGTCCTGTGAGGATTTTTAAACTATTCAAAATGCGGAACACCTGGCCGAAGAGGATCTATAGGTGTCAGGATTATTTTAATCGGAGAAAATCGATTATTACTTTTCGTTTTCTTGTTTGTAATAGTCCCTCAACTAAAACGCCTTCCCGAGTATGTCTATCTTTTGTCAATAGGGCAAATGGGTGGACGTTTCTTTCTTGTAGATCAATTTCTCTTAAAAAGACAAAGAGGGTGAGGTGACAAGGCTTCACAAAGTATAAAGTAGTGGCACAGAAGTGTTTTTAGAACTTTAGCCGTTTTATGTATCTTTTTCTTTTTTTTTAACTTGTGTTAATGAATGAATGGGTTTTGACTTATTGTTTAAACAGGTTAAAGGCTATCTCGATATTTCACTAACCCTTTCTATGATTTAAACAAATTTAGTGTTTACAATTTGATTAAACCAAATCAAGGAACAAATTAATCTCTATAGACTTGGGCATCCAAATCACTTAGAGAGGTGGCTTCATGCAAAATTAATAAATAATATAAAACCCTAACCCTAATAGCTTTAGGCTAGGCCTTGTAAGAGTCCAACTCATACATAAGCCCAAAAGCATAGTCTATATCCATGTTATGTAAGTCAAACTCACAACTAAAACACAATTCATTCATAAGCTCATGTACTAAGTACACCACTCTCTTTAACTGGTTTAACCCAAGATCAATATCAAATAGGTTCTTATTGAATTATATCATTTCTTCTTAGTTCACATAGATGCCTAAATGAAGTAGACAGCTACCCAAGGGACCTAATAAATATATTTAATTACAAACTCTAATGAATCCAGTCGAGTACCCTATTATTTAATAATTGAAAGGACTCTATTACCTCTGTCTCATTCTACTGTAGGCCTATAGTTATACTCTTGAACTAAATACTCTTATTACCATAAAACTTAATAATTTAATCTAATTAAATTATTACTTTAAGTTTTATCTATCAAGCAATAAAATTACATAGATACCCTCATAGGACACTGATAGTTGAAGCTGAGTTAAATTAACTGTTTTACCCTCCAATTATATCTTTATCCTTTAGACCATTTTTACTAGTTTAATGAACTTACTTCAAGATTTATCATT
>JANKKB010000410.1:0-12249 GCA_026225775.1 Bursera palmeri
GAGTGTGAGTGGTAGTGAGGAAGAGTGTGGCTAGTGAGAGAATCTAGAGAGAGTGTGTGTAAAATTATCAAGAAAGTTTGTTGTAATATTGTTGTAATATTGTTGTTCTAGCTAATATAATTGCTCACATTGTGTACCTTTCGATCCTGCGAAAATCAACAGTTGATACTGTCAAGTGGGTGAATAAATTGTTTGGGGAAGTTAGTAGCTAACATATCCATGTGCCACTGCAGTGGCATTTCACAGAAAGCACTGCACAACTGAAGAGACAGCCATTTATGGTCCTCAAGAGACAACATGTTTATTAATGTGCTTCATGGCAACGTTTATCACGAATAGAATTGGTTGGATGTTACCCTCAGGCTTCAGAGACAAACAAAATTTATAACGTTCTCCGAGATATAAATTGGAAGTGATTTTGGTACTGTAGAAGTTTCTAAATCTTTTGTATGAATTTCATATCCTTCAAATCTTTTGTCTTGTTATGGTAATCAAATTTCTCAAAGAATATTAAAGAATACAAATAAATATCGAGTTATCTTTACTTAATTTTCATCAGAGTTTCCACTCCTTCAATCTTTAGAGACCTATAGAGCTTTGTAGGGTTCATTATGTCTGCTTACTCTTTTTCATTATTTTAATAAAGTTTTCTGTTCCATCAAGATCAGCCCAAGTTTCCAAAGAGAATATTTTTTCATAAAAGTCTTACCTTCAGAAGACTTATTAACACTTTAAGCATCTTATGGATAATTTATAGATCAAGGTCCCCGTTGCTTATCTTGAGCTATAAGCCTAGAAACCCGAGCTTATAAGAAAGTTTAACAGGTAATAATCACACAACTTAAGACTAATTACATCTAGAAGGAGCTTCTTCGTGAAACTTTGAAAATTAAATAGATATAAGTTGAATTACTGAAAGTCTAATAAGTGGGATATTTAACTCGAGAAACGTATGCGTATACAAATATTTTGGATGCAAATAATCTCACCCTAATATTTATTCTAAACTTGAGACGGCTTCACAATAATATAATATACATTACCATACCTGATAGTGATAAATTTAGTAAAATTTGATACTTTTTGGAATGGAATATTAGTTGATGAATGATGATAATATTAATTAAATTATGGCATATTTGTTTACGAAAAGTCGGGTTGGATAAGAACCGATATATGTATCTCTAAATTATGAATTAGATATAATATCCACAGTTTTGCAAGATGAAGAAGAACATACCTATGACTATGATGAATTCTTGTTAACCAATTATGAAGTGTAACAAATGATTGAATGTAGACAATATCTTGAGCTACCTGAACATTAATATGCCAATACAAAAACATTATAATATAAAGATAAGAGATTTGCGTGTAAGATTTTATGCTCGGTTTAATTTTAAACAACATTAATTTATAACTAAATTTTTAATGTAGAGAGTTGTTGGACGCCGGCAAATATATGGAAAGATACTTATTAAGACAACACAATGGTCGGAAGCAAGCGAAGTTTATAACTAGATTCACTGGATCACAAGTCATCTTAAGGAATTTCTTGTTACGCAAATTTTAAGGAACTGAAAACCCCATATAAAGTGTTTCCGACTTTCTTCATTCCATCACGGGGAGGAACAAGTGTAGACATTATTAATCTTGTTCTTTTCACGGGCTATTTTGAACATGTATTCAATTTGTTTTTTGGTAAAAGTCAATACCAATTTCAGGTTCAACAAATCGCACATGGCTGCCAATTAATGATCTAATTACCTTCTTTAGTGGGCCATTCCCGTAAATCACGCTAGTTGATGATTAAAGGGCATTAACTATTTTGGGCAGCGTTTAAGGGATCCCATTTTAGGGTCAACAATAATTATACAAGCTTCTTCTTCTTCCTCATGCATGCCAGCCTGTCGGCGGCCTTTCTCCTACTTTGTCACCCAAAAGAGCCTTCCAAAATTTCTCCATTCAATGCTATATATGACTGACTCTACGAGTACCAACTTCTCCATTTCACGAATGAGCTCGTTTGAATTCTTTTGGGGAAATAAAAAGAATAAAAAAGGTCGAAAGGCTTTTTTGAAAATAAAAAACACTTAAAATTTAGGTGTGATAACTATGTCTGATATATCAATTGTCAATCGTGGATGTACTTAAAACGATATATCAATTATCGAATATTAAAGGTTAATTAAAAAAAAAAAAACTTTTTGGAGCCATTAGGTTTGGGATCGTAGCTATCAAACCATCGGATTAGAATTATATCATCTAAATTTTTAACGTTTAGTTATTTCTCAATATATTCCTATAATTGGGATCCATTATTACAATCTTTTCTATTCTTTTGAATCTCAGCTTTTTTTTGTTGGTTTTTGAAAGACATTTCCATACGTAACCATAATTTACAACACAAATGATTGATTGTGTGCATAGATATATGTACGATTATACCTACTCAATAGGAGGTTCCGGTTGCTTATATATATGATGATTTAATAATATGGTTAGTTTCTTCCTGAATGGGAGATGGACAGGTGGGAAGTTCATTTCGAATAGAATATGAGCCATTAATTTCGTTGGAGTAGCTTACAACCACACGCAATGTCCAACATAAAGTAAAAAATTAATAATAATAATTAGAAATGTTGTCCATACAAACAGTAAAGTGTGACGTGGCCCCATGGACCATGTTTAAGCAGTCTAGTTCTCCCTAAAGTGGCAACACAAAAGTGGAGATTTGTTAATAGGGCTATGCATTATAATCTCTAATCAATCAGTTCAAGAGGAACCTTACCAGTTGCTTGAACGGATTAATTATCAGGTGATGATGTGATATTAATGGACCATTATTGAGGAGATGCGTATCCGGACATGCTCTTGTCAAATGAATGAAACAAAACATCTTCAGAAGAATTATAAATAAAATTATGGACCAAAATTATTGATCCTCACAACTAATAGTGCATATGAAGATAATTAATGTATTATTTAAAGGCGCGTTTGGGAGCGGCATGCAGCTATATATATATATAAATAAAAGCATTTCTAAGATAAAAGAAATTATACTTATGAGTGTAATTAGAGGAGAGATTGGTTCTCCAAAGAAGCTATGCTAGCTAGGTTTGTTAAGTACTTATACAAATTAAGAAAAACGTAATGGGAAAAAAGTGTTTGTTGTNAAAAGCATTATCAAACCCGTTTGATATAATTGAGAAGAGGTGGCGATAGAGATGCCTTGATAATCTAATCTAATCTTGTTCGAAGTTACTGTATTAGAACGGTGTTGGAATTAGACTTGTGATCTACCACTCCAAAATTTAAATCACATCATTAGTGGTTGTTAACCATTTGATTGGTCACCTAACTTGAGTTGCTAATCCATCAAAAACCAATGGCTCACAAAAGATTAATTGTCGTTTTGAATCGGCCACTAATTGTGTTGTCCCTTTAACGTTGATTGTTATTAAATGTATTATTGATCTAATGCAACTATNCCAGTAGCGACGTTTTTATCTCATTCTCGCCCACAAATTAATTATATTATCACATCCACAGTTCTAATTTCCTCTTTCATATATAACTTTCATATCATATCATGTATATAATTAAAATTTATCATACCCAGTAATGCTATCGGTACAAAGTCTATATCCTAATTTTGTGTTCCAAATATCACGTGATATTATATAAGTGATAAAATAAATTTATCAATATTTATTATTTTGATTATTATATATTCACGTTATCACTCATATGATGCATCAGGATACAAAGTTAGGATACAGACTTTGTACCCATAGCATTACTCTACAATGCTGATTTCGAAAATTATATAGCTTTTTCAGATCCAAGATTAAAATTTTGTTATACTAATGTATTATTTACGTAATAGTTCTATAAAGTTATGAATAGTTAGTGGATAATCAATCAGATAGCAACGTCTGTGGCGGTCCATATGCACACTAAGGTATCCTTCAACTTAGCATTTTGTGGTACATCGATTCTAATTAAGCTTCATCTCCTTCTGTGTGTATAAAAAAATTGTAGCGGTGCTCGATCAATATTCAATTGGGGTTTCTCTTCTGGGTTTGAACTAGAAACGTGATTAATTTAAGCTTCTGGTTTGTGTGAGAATCTGTGAGAGAGTTATTAATTTATTTAATTAAAAAAAAAAAAAAGAACACTTAAGGTAGTAAGTAACCAATGTCAAGTTGGCAGACACATTTTTCAAATATGCCCTGCAGTATCGCGACAAACATCACTTTGATTAGGAAAATTGTTCTTCATCTAGCACCAACTTTTGGCCACCTTGTGACTATATGTCAACACATATAGCCACTTGACGCACGATACCATTATCGTGCAGACCTTTAAAGGTAAATCATTAATAATAAAACTTAATTCATTCTCGTCAAAAAGGAAAAAGAAAGAGTTTGGCTACACTAACACTGAAGCTTAATTACTGTTCATCGACTGCGATGTGTTGTGCGATTCACACTGAGCATGAATTGTAATATAACACAACCTTTCTAAACTCTCTTTAAAATAATAGTAATTATCGTTACCATCAAATGGTGAAGAATAGAATTCAAAGAGAGCCAAACTTGATTAAGAAAAGAAAATCTAGAAGGATGTGATAGATAAAAGAGAGTCAACCAGAAGAATTAATGTGGTATTTTAACTGATCGATGAGGTCCTTAACAACTCTGTGCTCACCTGCCTTTAATGCTTGTGCACATGGAGGGGTCTTCCATTGCAGCCCTTTTCTAAATATTTTAAATGAATGGCCTGTAAGAGGTTGCAGATGAATTAATATTTAAACCTATCAATCTACTTTTTCATTTTATCATTGCCAATTCTTTATATTGGTTACATTGAGAGTACAAAGAACTTAAAATCCTTTAGAATTCGACTGGATTCTCATATTTCCATTTAAATAATGGATCATGTTATATAAGTAGTATTTGCATAAAGGATCAACAAGGTAGCTGCTGGGTATTATATATAAGAAGAACATTTAAATTGAGTAGGTAACTTTTTACTGCGAATCTCTTACTTTGCCTTCATCTGATGTCCTTTTTATCTCTCTTGCACTGAAATTTGGTTATCTATGAATAGTAAGGAGCCGCTAGCTAAAAATTGGTAGAAGTGAGCATGAATCATTAAATGGAGATCAAGTCGACGGGAAACGTACGACAGATAGATACACAGTTTCGTGTAGAGAACTAAGCATCATTTTTGTCATGAGGAAATGGAATGTTTCAAAGAACGTGTAAAACTATATTATTATTCCATTCCATGGATCCTTACTTTAATATTTTTGTTGATTAGTAATATTTCAGGAATGTTTCAAGGAAGAATGTTTTCCAATAATAGACATTTTTTACTCACTAATATTCTATTACAGACTTCGCTGTATCCCAAGATCAAAAGTTGCAATAAGATGATGAAGTCCCACCAGGCTCTCACTCTCATCTCTCCCCCAAACTCACCAAACAACAACAGCAAAAGATTTAAAAAAAAAAAAAACAATACAAAACTAAATGGTTTCTCACCAGGCCCCCCCTCATAACCTTGTAAAAGTGGACATGAGATGAAACTGAATTGTTCATAATTCACTCTTATTTATTCAACTTATGTACCCTAAAGCGGTTCAGTTCAATCATGAATTACATAAATAAACTTATATGTATACATATATATTTATTATTAATGTCTTTCCTTGGTCTATTATTCTATGAGATTAACTTTGCTGCACTGAAAATGGTATTCAGATACTTCGCATAAACATTAATGTGTACTTAATTTTCTTCTTGTAAATATTTACAGGGAAGAAGTTGATTAAGCATACATGAGGTGAAAGAGAGAGAGATTGACAATATAATTATCATTATCTATTGCCAGAAACTTTCTTTATAAAAGTCTGACAAGTTCTTCCTCATGGGAGATATTGGAGCGAGAGAGAGGAGAAAATGAAATTAACCAACATAATTTACTAACATGGATAAAGGAACCAAGCACAAACCCCTTCTCTTCAAGTCTGTACTATCGTTCTTTCCGTTGAAATTCATGCTTCTCTCTTGTGTATGCATTTCTGAGTAATGCTCTGATGAGGCAGCTCCCTTTCCCTACAAGATCATCACAACCCATGTCATTTTTTTGCTAGGTTAGGTTAACCATAATATTGTTCCAACACCAAACCATAATCAACTCATAAGGAAAGTATTGACATGAAAATATAATAAAAATACATATAAAGTATACCAGAGAACTATACATATGATCATGATCAGTCTTCCGGGGGTTCATATCAGTCGGTTCCAAATCACCAATCTTTTATCAATAATAAGAAAGATGAAAATTTTAATCAGAAATTAAGAAAACAAAAACAAAACAGATTGCAAAAGTAACTGAAATTATTTGAGTCAATCTGACCTTTGGGCTGTTGACAGGAGAACTAGCGGTGTCCTCTAAAGAGTCATCCTCACAAATTTCTTTGGTCCTTGTTTTCTTGAACTTCAACTTCTTTGGAATCTTTGGGGAGCCTCCGATTGTAGGAGAGGCACCAATATGATTGTTGCGAGAGAGTTTCCATGCAGCAGCAGAAGCAGCATCAGAAACCAATGAAGAGTCATCAAAACTAGAGCAGTAACTGTGTTGTTCTCTATTGTTTGAGAAGTCTTCAAAGTAAGCAGTCCAACCACTCTCCTCAAGAGAATCATCTGCTGTCCCTATAGAAGAAACAGGCTTCTGCTGCATATATGATGAATTCATAGAATCCTCCATATGATAAATCTAACAAGAAGGGGATAGATAGATTTGTTTTGGCAGTAGTTGATGTTGAAGAAGCCTTTTTTCTAAAGAGAGATCAATTTATAACAGAAATAAAGATGATAAAATAATGTAGAAAAGGGAACCCATAATGTAGAATCTTGGTGTGGCCAAAGGTGGGCCAGGGGAAGTTGAGGAAGTTAAAATCAGCAGTTGCAACAGATAGCCAAGGCTTATAGACAGAGAGAACGTGCAAGAAGAAAACAAATGATAAAAGGTGAAGGGGTTGACCTTTGTGGTTCAAAATGAGTTTTCCACTCAGCCTTGGCTGCCATTTTCTTTGTTTGCACTTACCTTTCAACCATACACAATTAATGAGTATTTAAACCAAAAACAAAGCTTGGACTGCTTCAGCAAAGCTGACAGACTCAGCCTGAACTAATTCAACGTCAGATTGAGGACCGTTCAGGTCAGGTTCAGAAAGGGCTAGCTTATTGGTTGTACTTCAACTATACATTTTGGCTTTAATATGATAAAAAGTATCCAGCCCATGTTGACAATGGGAATGGGCTTGAGTTGCCTCTCAACATGAGCTGATGCATGTACATTAAATATTGAGTACTAGTTTGGGTTCAGAGTATCTGCAGTTACTTGTATATAAAAATGCAGGAATAATCTAATAGTATAATCCTCAAATAATGAAAGCAAGATTGTTTGCCTTTGACAGCATCTCGTTAAGTTAAATTTCTTAATTAGGTGAACTCCCCTGGACGATCCATAAAGAGCT
The DNA here is from genome assembly GCA_026225775.1 of Bursera palmeri. Taxonomy (NCBI): domain Eukaryota; kingdom Viridiplantae; phylum Streptophyta; class Magnoliopsida; order Sapindales; family Burseraceae; genus Bursera; species Bursera palmeri. Next base: position 7,556 of record JANKKB010000410.1, read on the forward strand.
TAACTAGATTTCTCAATAATTCTTTATTGTAGCGAGGCAAACAAGTCACCTAGAGCCTGAACCCTGAAGGCCTAAACCTGGCAAAATCTGACCTCACCTAGCAATCCAACTAAAAACAAGCAGGCTAGTTGGCCAATTTCCCAATAAATCAAAATACTTTACATAACGATGACAGATTCCATTCAAGTGAGCTAGGTTATCTAGTCTTTTACTAAGAGTTTTTCATAATTACCATATTATGTATCTACACCCTAAACATGTGTGTAAGGTATTAATAACGTTGGATTGATGGGTTAATGTGAAATTTAATATTTGATCATTGATGAATGGAAAGCTGAGCCATTGGTTTAGCAGCTTTTTGAACCCAATCCGTACTCAATTGACAGACTTGTCGGACGAAATCCAGGGCCAAACTCTACCAAAGTCTGTCTAGAACTCGATGAAAGTATAGATTGATTTGTGTCAATAGCTTGTCAGATCACGTGGTTACATACCCCAAGAAAATTAATGATCATGACATGATTGCACATTCATTATTGAATAAAAAAATCTCAGAAACATATATGTATCAATCTACATCAGTTTATAGTATTGCACCTGAAACATGTGAAAACATTATCCATTTCAACTTGTCAGTAATCTATTGGTTTATCCGCTGATTTTTAACAAGGTCAGAATAAAAAAAACTTCACCTCTAGGATCTAAGTTTGAATTTTTAGTAAATTATTTTATTTTCCTTAGTTTGCCAAATCCAAACTAGTATGATTATCTTATTTGTTAATTGCGCACTCTTACGTGTAATCTGTTACAATTCACATTAATAACACTATCTAGAATTTTCACATTTTTATAGATGGGGAGCCTCCTCTAGCTTAGCTTTACTTCTTGGACCTGCCAACAGCCCAGATGCTTCGAACACCCCCAAATCATTTGAGATGAGAAGAGAATTCTCCATAAGTTGATCTATAAATTCGTATTCCTTATCATGGCAGGATCCTGATGGCGACACGAGGTGAGATTCTCCAAATAAATTTCAGCCATTAAGAACAGAAAATTCACTTAGTTATCTTCAATTGAGGGTTCCATGAATATTTATCACATATTTGATTGCTCAGGCTTGTAATGGTAAGCACAGCGATGCCTCATAATTCACAAGGACTCATGATTGTGCGGAACCTCTGTCTATGTAGAAGCTGTTCTAATCATCATTTGGATTGGCATGCATACTCAATTAAAACCTTACTTTTCAGCCGCTAATTTAGTGTAAAATTCTCACTCTTCCACCTTAAAGAGCAAACGCTCAACCTTTCAAAACGTCTCCATGGTCTTGCCGTCCTGGTTCTAGCTAGCTTTATTATTTCTTTAATGTCCAACTTGTCATGACCGTTCTTCTGCCCTTCACTCTTACCATTATTAATTTCCTTCGCATCAATAATGCAAGTTAGCATTCAGCTTTCAGGGGAAGTATGACCCTACTTTCTCAAATTTGTTTCACAATTTCAACTCAAATACTAAGAGGTGAAAAAGCATTAAATGTGGAAAATGAGTTATATATAGATTGGTCCGACATCTAAAAGGTTTGAATTTGCCCAGGACCAACACTATTCAAGCTAAGAAGCTAGAGTGGACCAATAACACAAGCAAATTGTGCCACGAGGTTTCTTTTCCGATGATGAAATATAAATGGCTCTGCTTCAGAAGCATCAATCACAACGCACTCGTGTATTGATGTCATTTCAGGCAGGAGTAGTGAAGCTATGTAGAAAGTTTCTCCTACCATCAATCATGGAGGTCTATTTCACCCACTTTGTACCTTGCCTGTTACAAATTTGTGCCTTATAATGCTATATACATAGACAACATCATATTGATCGTCAATCTAATCGTTTTAGCTGTCAACATGGCACTATAGCCATAGGCAAGAAGAGCTTCGTTCATATGACAACTATGCTATACAATCAAACAACTTCCATAAAGACTTGAATAACTTATGATATGAAACAGCTGATTCCACATTTGGGTTTCTAATCACTAGGACAGGTTGTAGCCATTGCTAAATCAAAAGTCTGAGACTTATATTAACAAGAAGTCAAGATTTGGGTTATGCTAATTAAAATATTGTTGACTGTTCCATTAAGAATGGCTAGCTGTAAGCCTGAAACCTTTCAAAGCTTACAACTTCCACTTTGATCTCTTATACAAGCTCATTCTTCCACTTTTTTCATCATTAATGTCATCTCAAAGCAAATTTTCAACCTTGGTTCTTGCGAGTTTTTGTCATTTCATATTTGTTCTTTTATTTGAACGTCAAACACATCCTGGCCAAATTAATTCTGGCCTGATTGCAACATCATCACATTGTTCTTGTCATGATTTCTGCAGCTCCTGCACATCAATGTACATAATTTTTTAAACGATTACCCCACCTTCGACCATGACCTCGTTGACCCCACTATGTTAGATTTTTTTTCTTAAATGATTCGCCGGTAATAATTATGAGAAAAAGAGCCAGTGGCAGCGGGGTTAGAAACGGAGGGCCATGGCACGCCCTCTAAGCCTATGCATGCTAGTGCTAGGATCATTAATAATCCTTGTTTTTGCCAAAACAATAAGATAAACTAACGAAGATGGACGAGTTTCATTTAATGGGCGTTGAATGGTTTTATTGGGACAGGTCACATGCATACAAGCGCCTTAAAATTACTGATGGAATAATGTAAAGATTTCCTACGATGTTTCATTTCATCCAAGGATATCATTGCTGATATTTACTATATATTACCCAAGTCATTATTGTCGGAGGGCAAACAAACAGGTACCCGCCCCCCTTATAGTTATGGGTGAAATAGTGTAAAGATGTAGAATGTTTCATCCAATGAATCATGGCTGATCCTAAACCATACATTTGTTCTTCAAGTCATTAATTACCAAAATTGAAAACCCTACTTGTATTTCTCTCTTCTTTGAAATAATGCAAAATTTACACATTAGTGTAAGATATGGAGTGAAATTTCAAACTTTTTCCTACTCTCAATTAAGAAATTAAAGAACTTGGAGACCAGATGTGAAAGTGCATTATAGCGGAGGGCTAACATCATTCATATCATTTTCAATTGCAAGTCTCATCTAGTCAACTATTTACACCAGTACCATCAGCCTGAAATTGAATGACTTGTGTTTTTATTTCGAAGTAGATTCATGTCATTTCAAGCACTTATCAAATTGTCTGTAAACCCTACTTCTTATACCATCAATCATGGAGTTTGTGTAAAGTGCTTCTGCTATATATATTTGCTGATGAAAGAGTCCAGAAAGAATTTGTACCTAGCAATCTGATGTTCATTAAAACGAAATTAAAATGTAAGCAAAACAAATAGATTAATTATTGAGTACAGAACTAGAGACATGTTTAACAACTTCGCTTAAAAATGCATCCTTAAAACACATATTAATACTTCGAAGATTGTGTGATATCTTTAAAAAAGTGCTTAGTTTTATTATACTAATTATTACACTCAATAATTTTAGTCAATAATTTTTTTTTTTCGAAAGGTATTATATAATTTTATTGGTGTGAAATGTTGAAGTTGATAGGTATCAAGTCCTTCGCATCTAATAACACTTTTTGCAACGTTACTAATAGCTACATGTAATTTTATAAGTATTATATAAATTTTTTATTTATTGTATATTATTAATTTAACTATACTCGAATCGAGCCTCATTCAAACCCTATCCTAATTGATAAAATCAGTCAAATTGACTAACTCGACAACCCGATCCGAACAAACCCGAGCATATCGGGTTCATTTTTACTCCGAACCTGACTACAAGTCCATTTATACCGACCGGGCTAATGTCAACCCCTAGTGTTAATATATATATTTAAGATATATGTTAAGTGATTTAGAAGATAGTATAGATTTAGATGAGGAAACGAAGAGAAAAAAAAAAGTGCTGTTTTGATTCAAGAGGGAGTGGTACAAAGGTTTTACTCGACTGAGTTATGATGGTAATTCATAAAAAGAAAATGGTGAGGATGATGAAAAATAATATAATAATTACTAAGTAATCCTATATTAACTAAATTAAAAATGGGGTTCAAAATAGTGTCACTTTAGAAAAGTAAAATTTACTCTAAGCCACCAAATAACTTTCTAGAAATCTTACACCAGATTTTTACTAAACTAATACTTATTTCCCAATAATTAACACTGTTTTCTCCAAAACTAATACTTACCCCCAAAAATTTGAGGGTAAATGTTAGTTTTTGATTAATTTTTAGAGAATAAACGTTAATTTAATAAAAATTTAGGATAAAAATTTTCTTAAAATTTATCTAAGGGGTTATTGTATTTCCCCCTTTAAAAAATAGTGATGAAAAGTTGGGACAAAGACACAACAGCGTAGTACTAGTAAACTCTTATCCAGTTGGATCATCAAAAAGGCCAGAAATGAGGGACAAGGCCCAATTGAAAGAATCTCAAACTTCATAAGGCAGAAAGTTGGACTGTGTTTAAAGTCGACCCAGATCCAATATACCCTCAAAATGGACTCATATGATCCAAAAAGTTATAACTATGACTGGCTAGGCCTTCGGAGATTCCCTGGAAAGATTTGGGCTTTGCAATCTTGCTTTGAACACTTAACCGTTGCTGCTTCTTAAACCTAGTAATGTACAATAGTCTTATTTT
>JANKKB010000412.1:0-10737 GCA_026225775.1 Bursera palmeri
CTTAATATATTTGTTTTAAATGCTTGGTTTTTTTTTTTTTTTTTTTTTTAAATAAAACATAATAATTCATTTTTCTTTAAGGGCCTTCATAGTGTTGCTAAAGAAAGTCGATGCATCTTGACTGTCATAATACTGATTTATGGGGCTTACTTTTTGTTCTTCGTTGATACTGATGAAAGTTGCGCCTGCTTTAGGAACTTGCAGGGTTAATTAAATTATCAGCTTACTCTAGCTTCAGTCTGTTTGAATGCCGTAAGGTTGTTACTGGGTCCAAGTCATCTGATACTGGAAACGGTATTTATTATGCAACTTCTTGATTCTTTCCCAGAAAAGATATTTCTAAAATCATCATCTAACATGAACTTTGCTTTTTCTTAGAGGAGTACATTGGGTTAGACGATAACAAATATATTGGGGACCTGCTGGCAGAATTTAAAGCAGCCAAGGATCGAAGTAAAGGAGAAATTTTGCATTGCAAACTAACATTTAAAAAGAAGCTATTTCGAGAGTCAGATGAGGCTGTAACAGACCCAATGTTTGTGCAGTTGTCATATGTTCAAGTACGTAATCTTACGTCAAAGTAGTGTTGAGGAATTTAACTTATTTCTCACGATGATAAGTGATTTTTTTTCCCTAAATCCTAGGCTAATCTTTACTATTTAGATTTGGTGATAACTGGTTATATATCGCAGTTGCAACATGACTACGTATTGGGCAATTACCCAGTTGGAAGGGATGATGCTGCACAACTGTCTGCATTGCAAATCTTAGTGGAGATTGGTTTTGTTGGTAGCCCAGAATCATGCACGTTAGTAGATTTCTTACTTTCTTCACTTTATGACATTTACCTGCCTTTTCTACCATTTGAGTAGGGAGTTATTTATTTATTTTTGGTTAGATTGTATGATTGCTTAGTTAAAATATAAAGAAATGTTTTCTGGTGCTGAACCTCAAACATCCAATTCTAGTGTGTTTTACTTTTTGAAGTTAATGTTTTTCAGTGATTGGACTTCTCTTCTTGAACGTTTCCTACCTAGACAAGTTGCAATTACACGAGCAAAGCGAGAATGGGAGTTGGATATTCTTTTTCGTTATCGGTCAATGGTAAGAAATAAAATCTGGTGGTTTTCTCCTTGCAAAAACCAAGCATGTCTTAGTCATAATCATACTTTATGTTTCATCATGCTTTCTTGATTTCTCTCCATAATAGCATTGGATGGATTTTTTTTTTAAACTTCTGAATTTGTTTAAATCACTTACAGGCTTACAGCTGTTGATATGATGAAAATAAATTACTCTTTCCGGTGCAAGATAAAAAAGAGGAAAATTTATAACACTATCCTTACTTGTGATGTGCTATTTGAATGTAATTTTGTGAATGCTCAATTAGCCACTATATATATATGTATATATATATATATATATATATATATATATATATATATATTTTATTCTGACATCAGATAGTTATGTTGCTCTGTAGGAGCATTTGACAAAAGATGATGCAAGACAGCAATTTCTGCGGATTTTGAGGACACTTCCTTATGGGAATTCAGTTTTTTTCAGTGTCCGTAAGATTGATGATCCTATTGGACTTTTGCCGGGACGAATTGTCTTGGGTATCAATAAGCGAGGGGTGCGTCCTAAAACTGGTTTTATTCTATCATCTGATTTGAGAAGTTGGATTTCTGATTTCTCTTGATGTGTCACTAAAAATCTTCCCCAAAATATTTCAAGACACTTATAATCTTAGCATCACTTATAATCTTTAGCTAATCATTGAAGACAAGTGAAACCGAAACAATCATTACGTATTATATTTTACAACATTGTAAAAATTCTTTCATACCCTTAGACCAAGCTTTTGGATATTATCTTTTGGTTAATTTGTCTGTAGGTTCATTTTTTCCGCCCAGTTCCAAAAGAGTATCTACATTCTGCGGAGTTAAGAGACATCATGCAATTTGGTAGTAGCAATACTGCCGTATTTTTTAAGATGAGAGTTGCAGGCGTCCTTCACATATTCCAGTTTGAAACCAAGCAGGTTCTCCTTAGCCCTTGCACTTTCCTATTTGTCATGGGATTTCTGGACCACTTAATTATTTGTTTTAATAATTTTTTTTTTTCATTAGGGAGAAGAGATTTGTGTTGCTCTTCAAACGCATATAAATGATGTTATGTTGCGTCGCTACTCCAAAGCGCGGTCTGTTGCTAGTGGCTCAATGAATGGAGATCTTTCTAATGTTAAGCCTCCTAGTATTGAAGTATTTGAAAAACGAGTACAGGATTTGTCAAAATCTGTTGAAGAATCTCAAAGAAATGCTGATCGAGTAAGCCTTTTAGATGAAGCCTGATATATGTAATTGTTTAACATAATTATGTGAATAAAACCCTTCTTTTTTATTGAAATTAGATATCTTCAAGACCATAACTCAACTCATTGTGAGTTAGAGTAACATAATTTGCGGTTAATTTGTCACGCATATCTTAAAATTAATCTATTTTTCTTGTTTGGAGGATTATTTACAAAGTTCTTATCTCATTAATGAAAATTGCACATGGATCTAGTTATTAGAAGAATTACATGAAAAGAAAGATCAAGAAGTCAAAATGCAAGAAGAAATGGAAGGCTTAAAAGAATGTTTGAGATCTGAGAGGCAGAAGTTGGCAGAAGTTGCTAGCGATCGTGATAGACTCCAGTCAATGTGCAATGAGAAGGATACTGATCTTCAAGTTAGTGTATTTAATTTTGTGAGGTCATCAAGCTTATTAACTTTTTTATCCAGCTTCTACTGATTTCATTCATGTTTCAGGCTGTGTTGATGGAGAAAAGGAAAATGGAAGTCAGGCTGGCAAAGTTGAGCAATCAAGCACTAGAGAACAATACTAAAAAGGATTCTGTTGGAACTAATGACGAGGTAGAATGTTTTGCTATCAATTCAGAAGTGTGTTTTCAGATTACTTTAATTCATATTCTTATGATTTTATATTGCATTATGGCTACGGCTTTTATTGCTTGCTTTATGATGGAGTAATAATTTTGGACTGTGGATAATAGATAATGCAGGCATTACACAAGCTTCAGGATGAACTGAAAACCTGCAATGAGGAGTTGCGTGCAGAACAAGAAAATACAAAGAAGTTATTAAATGAGAAAATCTTATTGGAGCAAACTATTACTAAATTTGAGAAGAAAAGAGCTGAAGAGGTATTATTGTCTTGATTCTGATTTGAGGAATTTAGAGATTCCTGAGAATGCGTGTTTTCATATCACAGTGCTTTCCCGTGTACAGATGGAAATTCTTGAGAGAAATTTTGAGCAAGAACGCAAAGCTTTAAAGCTTCAAGTGTCTGAACTTGGAAGAAAATTGGAAGGGGCTACACAAGAATTGGCTACAGTTCAGTCAACTCTTGCAGCTAGAAATGCAGATTTGGCTGCATTACAGAATAATTTTAAGGAATTAGAGGAATTGAGGGAAATGAAAGAGGTAATGATTTTCTTTTCTCTGTATGTATTTTATTGTTGAAAATCTATGTTAACTCTTTGGCTTTTTCATTGTATATTACTTTGGTTTGACAAAATTTCTCAATTAAATGCATTCTTGTCTAATGAGTTCTTACATGCTTTTAGGACATTGATAGAAAGAATGAGCAAACTGCTGCCCTCTTGAAGATGCAAGGGGCTCAACTTGCAGAGTTAGAAGCACTTTATAAAGAAGAACAAATTTTAAGGAAAAGATACTTTAACACCATTGAAGGTTGAAAGCACCTATGATATCTTTTTTGTCTTATTAATTTAAGGGTTCATCTAATACAATTTTAAAAAATATTGTTAATTTTGGAAATCTATAGAAAAAAAAGGACTAAAAGACATTGTCTTTTTGTTGTAATTTTGAAAATGTACAAATTCTTCTAGTTTCCCAATGTACTATCATGAGATGCATTTTTAATGTTTTTCTTATAATGCTATCTTTTGTATAAACTACCAACACACTTCAAATATCTAGAGACAAAACTCAATTTCTTATTCTTATTTTTTCTAGAATAATTTTGAAAATTTGCAGAATTGGCCCAAAATCTTTTATGCATTTTTTAATAGCATTGCACTATTGTTATTACTTTCTTGGTCAAAGACTTGGTATTTTTTCAGAAACTGCTTATTATTATTAACACTCAAATATATTTCAGATATGAAAGGCAAGATAAGGGTTTTCTGTCGTTTAAGACCTCTGAATGAGAAAGAGATTGCTGAAAAGCAAAGAAAAGTACTCGCAAGTTTAGATGAGTTTACCATAGAACATCCATGGAAAGATGATAAGTCAAAGCAGCATACCTATGATCGAGTCTTTGATGGCTATGCCACCCAAGAAGATGTCTTTGAGGATACACGGGCAAGTTTGAGTAACTTATGATAATTTATATCTTGTCATAGCAACAGTCGACTCATTGTTTTGTATATTGATCATGCAGTATTTGGTGCAATCTGCTGTTGATGGCTTCAATGTTTGCATATTTGCTTATGGACAAACTGGATCTGGAAAGACATTTACAATATATGGATCTGAGAGCAATGCTGGAATTACGCCACGGGCTACTACTGAACTGTTTAGAATTTTAAAGCGAGATAGCAATAAATTTTCATTTTCCTTAAAGGTAGTTGTGGTAGTGTGAATGTTCATATATCTCCAAATTATTGTTAGAAAAGATATGGTGTATGGCACTTAGACCCTTTATGCTTATTCTGTGCATTTCTTTACATGATTGGCAATAGCAGAATCTTTATGCACTCTTGATTTACTTGGTTATATAATCATTATATTGATTTTTTAAGCTTTTTTATTAATGCAACAGCATCTTATTATTTTATTGTTATTTTTTTTTTTACTTTTTTATTATTTATGATTATTATTTGTGTACATATAAAATTTAGTTGTATCAATTGAGCACTTGACATGATCATGAAATGTTACAGGTATATATGGTGGAGGTGTACCAAGATACACTTGTCGATCTTTTGTTACCAAGGAATGCAAAGCGTTTGAAATTGGATATTAAGAAGGATTTGAAGGTAACTGTTTAAGGCTCAATGTATTTGATATTGTGGTGGCTTGGAAGCTAATTCCTTTACGTTTGTTTTGTTTAGGGTATGGTATTAGTAGAAAATGTGACGGTTGTATCAGTTTCATCGTTCGAGGAATTACAGAGTATTATTCAAAGAGGATCTGAACAACGACATACATCTGGAACTCACATGAATGAGCAAAGTTCAAGATCTCATCTGATACTTTCAATTGTCATTGAGAGTACTAACCTTCAAACTCAATCTGTTGCAAGAGGAAAGGTATCGTCAATTACATTAGGCGTTATGTTATTTGTTTAAGTCATGAGATATACTAAACATAATAGATGTAGAAAATGTTAGTATGCGTTATATATATATCATAAATTGTATAAATACTTCTTTCAATATCTGACAGTGCAAGGTAAGTTTATTGGGTGATATGTTTAATTATTAACTAGTGTTCATTTGCAGCTAAGTTTTGTGGACCTTGCTGGTTCAGAAAGGGTAAAGAAGTCAGGCTCTGCTGGTAATCAGCTTAAGGAAGCTCAAAGCATCAACAAATCACTTTCAGCTCTTGGTGATGTTATTAGTGCTTTATCTTCTGGCAGTCAGCATATTCCTTATAGAAATCACAAGTTAACGATGTTGATGAGTGATTCACTTGGTGGAAATGCGAAAACACTTATGTTTGTGAATGTATCTCCAGCTGAATCAAATTTGGAGGAGACATATAATTCCTTAATGTATGTTTTCTGCTCTTATTATATATTCTTATGCTGCTTTTCATATGAATCATGATTGCAATTGTATTCTACTGATTTTGACTGATGTGTAATATTTTATGCATGAGAAGCCCTATCTAAATGATATTCTTAATTTGTGTGAAGTAAAAAGTTTATACAATTACTTCTTCATTTCTTTAATTTAATAAATGGATCCCTTAATGATTTTCAAGACTATATAGATTTTAAGTTCGTAGCTATAGATCCTTTTAGTATGTAGTTTAGCTTTTACTCGTAGACTTTGCTATTGGCATTTTTATTTTGATTCATTAGGTTATTGTTGTTTTTTGAATTATCTTTCAACTAAACTTTGATCTTAATAGTTCGTAGCTTATGAAATGGCTACCGATACAGAGTTTACGAAGGGTTTCCTGTTAAAAAATTTCTGGTCTTACTATTTTTTTTTGTTTTTGTTTATTTCTTTATTTTTAATCCTATCAATAGGTATGCATCAAGAGTGCGGTCGATTGTGAATGATCCAAGCAAAAATATTTCATCAAAAGAAGTAGCTCGGTTGAAAAAGTTGGTTTCATATTGGAAGGAGCAAGCAGGGAGAAAGGGGGATGACGAAGAATTTGAGGAGATTCAAGATGAACGGCCAGTTAAAGACAAGACTGATAATCGTCATTCCATGTAGAGATTATATTATGAGATCTGAGCAAGAAATTTCTCTTATCAATATTTGCTGATTTTGCAGACGGTGGGATAGGTGTTGGTTTGGTCGACCACATTGGACATCATGATACGGCGAAATACTAATGGGTAACGTTTGTAACCTGCTTTAATTGGCTTAAACATTTAGCTGTACAGTCCGGATGGTTTGTACATATTTCTTGACTCTACTTTGTAAGAGTTGCTATCTTACTAGCCATTCCCATTTTGAACATATTACTAAAATTTTATTGTTAAATTGTAAAAGTATGAATTTGTAAGACGATTATACCCATCTTAGACAAGCTTCTCTCTCTAGAAACAAAAAAAACAGTGTGGAGAATCTTTAATACGTTTTTAACAGAAAGAGAGACATGTCTGTTTATGTTTGTTTCGCAAGTTTAGTCTAATAAGAGTCTGATTCAATTCAAATGACTTGTAGGTCATGGTTGGTGAGCAACAACATTTTATAGTGTCAGGTAAATTTAGAAAAAAACACTTAGTCCCAAATTTTTATATGTACGTTACAACAATATTATTTTTTGAGAGATAAGTGTTAATTTAGTAAAAGATGTTCAGAATTTATCTGGGGAGTAAATATCCTCATTTTATAGTATTAAATTGTAACATGCTAAATAATACGGGTGTTTGATGGCTGTTTTGTATAGTATTAAATAATATAAAGTATAACTCTCATTTTTTATTTTAACAAGCTTATGATGATTGTTTAGAAAAAGTGTAATACTTCAAATACTATTTATTTATATAATAATATTGCATAATTTAAGTTGATAAAAAATAAATAAATGAAGAAAATTAAAATTATATGACATGGTAATTACTCATCTAAAGAATCTTTACTAATTTAAGTTAAATGGATTTGGTTGTACATAGAATTTATGTGTATAGAATTATTCTTAATAAAAATTGTTTTTATAACCATTTATAAATTATAGATAAAAGAATTTTAGAAATTTTTATTTAGACTATTTTGCTAAATGTTATTTTAATGATATAGTAAGGGTAATTTGATAATTATGTATAAAATTGAATATCAGCATATGTCAATGTCATTATAATTAATTATTACTTTTGAATCTTTATATCTATTTCAAATCCTTTGACTAATATTTACTTTCACCAAAAAAAAAAAAATGACATGAATGTATTTCTGCCAAATTTTAACTTATTCTAACATAAGAGAATCATAAGGTAAATGTGGTTTTTTAAGAAGCATTATTTGATAATTATGTATAAAATTGAATATCAGCATATGTCAATGTCATTATAATTAATTATTACTTTTGAATCTTTATANTCTATTTCAAATCCTTTGACTAATATTTACTTTCACCAAAAAAAAAAAAAAATGACATGAATGTATTTCTGCCAAATTTTAACTTATTCTAACATAAAAGAATCATAAGGTAAATGTGGTTTTTTAAGAAGCATTTTGAGGTTTATCCTTCGTTGAAGTATTTTGGTTCGTATCGAGTACTGTACAGGCAGAAGACGTGGTGTTCCAATTAGGGGTGGGCACCTGACGGGTCGGCTCGGGTTGGGCCCAACCCGATTACCGATCCGAACCCGACGGGTTGGGAATTTTAGACCCAAAGTAGGGTCTGATTTTGGAGGAATCCGGCGAGTCGGTTCGTTGTCGGGCAGTTAGGTTAGTCGGGTTTTTAGTGTTTATTATATATTTATTAAAACCTATCACTCAAATGACCTGTTGTTTAGTGGTAAAGCTGTCGAAGGGGCAACCAGGTGGGGACGGGTTCGACACCCCCCCTCTGCTTTTAGCATTTCTTTTGTTATATTAACGCCCCCTCCACTTTCAGCATCTCTCTTCTTATAGAATATTTATATCATTTCAATTCTTTTCTTATACAATATATAATATTATTTGTATTATAAACACAGATCAATGTTTTGTATAGTAAAAATATTGTTTAAATTTATAATATTTTTAAAATTTATCAAATATTTATATTATAAAATAAATAAAATAGTTTATATAATATACATAAAATAACATNCAATTTGTAAAATATATATATTATAAAACAAATAAAAGATTTTACATAATATGCATAAAATAATATAAATTTATTAAATATATAGATTATATAACAAATAAAATAGTTTATTTAGTATGCATAAGATTACATGAAATTACCAACTATAAATATTATATAAGAAATAAAATAGTTTATATAATATACACAAAATAACTTCGATTTGTAAAATATATATATTATACAACAAATAAAATAATTTATATAGTATACACAAAATAACACAAATTTATCAAATATATAGATTATACAAAAAATAAAATAGTTTATATAATATGTACAAGATGACACAAATTTATCAAATATATATATATTATATAACAAATAAAATAGTTTACATAATGTGCACAAGATGACAATATATGGAAACAATAAATAAAATAGTTGAAATGATGAGGAATTTGTCTAATATCAAATATTATACAATAAATAAAATTGTTTACAAAGTTTGCATAAAATGGCTTGCAGCCTAGTGGATATTCTGCTGAAAAGGTGAAGGAAGGTGCTGGGTTAAATTGCATCACCCTCTAATTCTCTTAATTATTTTCGGGTCAAGTTGGATTTCGGGTTTCAACAGCTTGACCCGATTCCCCACCCGAATCCGACGGGTTGGCATATTCTAACCCGAGGTCGGGTTATTTCCTCACCCAACCCGACCAAAACCCGACGGGTCGGTTTTATTTGCTCACCCTAGTTCCATTGGATCTTTTGGGAATGTAAACGTCCCATTAAATCAAAAATTAACATTAAAATCTCCAAAAGTTAACCGAATGATAATAGAATATCTCAAACTTATCGGGCATGAGGTTAAAATTGTTATTTAAGACAAAAAAAATCCTTATTTTTTCCCTTCTCCCACTTTTTCTCCCTCCTTTCTCTCTTCCTTTTCTTCCTCCTACCATAAACTCCTTCATTCGCCAAAATGTAGCACTTCGTCATCATCGTGGCATAAGTCTCGCACGGTTGCCTGACAAGCATGCTTGCGACGATCATGCCACAATGTCGGAATCGATGCTGGTGGTGCTATTCTTGATCTGTGTTCTAATCGCTACATAAATAAAATATTTCTAAATTTAAAAAGGAAAGAGATCTTAATGAAACAAGAGAATGTTGCTTCAATAGATAAAAAATAAAAAAATCTTATTTTAAATAGGAAATATTAATTAAGAAAAGAAGTAGATTTCTATTTCAATTAGAAAAAATATCTTATGTTAAATAGAAAAGATCAACTAAAAAAAGAAGTGAATTTTTATTTCAATTAAGAAAAAAAATGAGAAAATTAGGAAAATTATATAAATAAACTTAGTCTAGCATTGTTTAGATACAAGTTGGAAGGGGACTTGAGGACCTTCTACATTTGGATTTTAGTCCTATACGTAGCGGTGTATACAATGATTGTAAAATCTTTATTAATATATTATTATTTAGTGATGTTTGTAATTTCATCCTTGCATACATTACACGTTCATGTGTATATATCTGTTATTATCACTAAAAAATTATAAATCACGACATGCATATAAACATCATATATATGTACGTTTATTACAAACACATTAAGACAAACATATAGAAAATGAAAAGTGTTAAACGAAAAATACATCGACTATAATTAAAATACACACGGTTTCTTTTTAAGAAACTGAAGTGTTCAGGTTAGCTTACGCACACCACGACTAATCCTTAGGAGAGACTAATGCAACCACAACCTATTATCACGGCTTCCTACTTAAATCATGATATAATCTACGTGTAAAGAGAATCAAACCCAGGATCTCATTGTTAGCTTTACCTCCTCAATCTTGGGTCTCCTTGTCACTTGGACTAACTATTGTGGGTTACACACGGTTTTTATTACAACCGAATTAAAACATAAATATCGAAACCCTGTAATGAATTTACAAAACAAACAAAACCAAATGAGCCTGAATGTAAAGAATCATGGTTGTTCTGGTCGAGTAGATGGAGTAGATTTATCTAGTGGTATAGGGTTCTGACATGTTTGTCAATTGTGACTATTTTTATGACACCTTGAGCACTTCCTATTATAGACTATCTATCCGACAGAAGGTATTCGTTTTGTTCACCGTTGATCACGCTCAAAATTAACCTTCGGCTAAGCGGTTGTTGTAGCGTAGCTTTAGGTATCGAATCCACAGGGAGACAA
>JANKKB010000414.1:0-12833 GCA_026225775.1 Bursera palmeri
ACAAAAGTCTAAAATTGTAAGTTCTAAAGAAATAATGACAAAAATTACTAATATTAAACAATGTTTAAATAAAAATACTATGCCAAATGTTCCAGTTGATACTATATATGAAATAGGCACATTAGATTTTAAAATAGCATATTCAATTAAAGAACACGAAGAAACTTTAACTTTACACAAAGAATTTGAATTACTCAATAAAATAGCCATAGACAATTATAAACAGAAAGGATTTAATTACCTTCATTTTGGTTTAATTCAAATAGTAATCAAGCCTCTCTCAAAAATAGGAATCGATTCTCCTATATTAATATTATTAAGAGATAACACTTTAGTAAAATTTCAATATTCTCTATTAGTAGTACATTCAAATTTATAAATCGATGCTGTTTATTTTAATTGTGCTCCAAACTTTCAAGTTAGTTTACATGATCCAACCATATTAGATACTTCAGTTTTAAATATAGATTTACCAAACGAAATATTTAAACAACATAGACATGGGTATTTACTATTTTATAGAATATATTTTAAACAAACTACTTCTGAATTTAACCCTAAATGTAGAGTACAAAATTATAAAGGAGAAGCAACAATATTAACAGTAGAAACTGAAGAGAATACTCCAATTGCCACTTATACTCTAAAATTACTTAACTGGAATGAAATTACTCTTCAAGATATATGGAAAATAGACAAATCCTTTACCTATACCTAAAAATATTTTACAACGAAACATTTCACAAATTACGCAAACTCTAGAAGGAAAAATATTATTAAGATTTAATTCCCTTAAAATAGGAGAAACTTCATCTTCAAGTACATATTCAGATAATACTTTTAATAGACACTCTTTTTCTCTACCTAGAACTAGTAGTATTCGTACTCAAAATTCTTATAACATAAAATATAATACTCCTATAACTGAACCCGTAAATCATACATCTCCCCCTATGTCACCAACACAACCAGACTTTCAAACTATCAATGTTATTTAAACTGACAACTTTGAAATTAATAAATTATTTCTCCGAACAGAATTCTTACAAGAAGAAAACAAATATAAAAGAGAATGGTATTTTACATATTTTACACAAGAAAAATTATTAGAAATAAGAAATACATGGTATGAAGAAATAATGGATTGAAAAGTCAATATTTCTTTCTTTACATGGTTTGAAACGTATTCCTCTCAAAACAACATCCAACTACCATACAAAACATATGATATTAATGTTCATTCAAATTAGTTTAAAAAATGGGAAACTACACAACATGGTACTATCCAATCTATTCACCCACCTTTAGAACAGATAAAAATTAAAACAAATGATACAAAAATAATAGCATCTCCATTTAAAAAATGAATTAATAAGACAGATAATGAAAATGTTGTATTAAGTGATATTAAGAAAATTTATGAACAAAATAATTATAGTAATCAAATTTTATATACTATTTCTAAACAAATAACTAGGATAGAGGATCAAATTGATAATATAAAAATAAAACAAAATCCAATACATTTTTCACAAGATATATCTCCACCTTTATTTAAACCTGTTCAAACCAATACACCACTTAAATTACCCAAGCTTGACTTAATTGAGCAAATCAATCACAAATTAAAACAATTACCTAGCACATCTAAAAATAAAAATACTATAAACACTATAGCTTCAAAACATGATTTTTTACTGATAACTTATCACAAGATGAAATTAATAATTGCTCTAATGAACTTAATAAAATATCTCACAAACCTCAAAAAAATAAATGGAAACAAGCAAATACAAGAATTTATAATCCAAAATCAACTCCACCTGATTTATTATATGAAGAAATAAAACAATTCGTTTCTGATAAATATGCCGGAGACTCAATCTATGAATGGAATATAGATGGTAAATCAAAACATGAGATTATTAATACCCTACAGGAAATAAGTATGGCATCTGTCGCTTATAAAGCTTATAAAGCAACTGATCATGAAGCCGTTAGATTAATAGTTTCAGGTTTTACAAAATCATTAAAGTATTGATAGGACAATAGTATAGGATTTGATAATCAACAATTAATTCTTAATCATACTGAAGAAATACAAATAGAAGATTAAAATGATTTTACCACTATTCAAGAAATTCAAAATGCTGTTGAAGTCCTTATATACACAATTTCTATGCACTTTATAGGAAATCCTAAAGAAGAATTAGCTAGTTCAAAAATTATTTTAACTAATCTTAGATATCCTACTTTAGGAGATTTTAGATGGTATAAAGATGTATTTATTAATAATATATTTAAAAGATAAGATTGCAACGCCTCTTTTTGGAAGGAAAGATTCATTTCTGGATTACTCAAAATTTTTGCTGATAAAATAATCAATAAACTTGTTGAATTTAATGGAGGAAGTTCTATTCCATAGGATAATATTACATACGGACAATTATTTGCCTTTATTAAAAAAGTAGGATTAGCTATATGTCAAGAACAACGAGAAAAACAAAAATTAGCAAAGCATAATATTAGTCAAATTTTAGGATCTTTTTGTACCCAATATGGATATGAAAATACTAAACCTCCATCATATTCAAAATCTTATAAGAAGAGAAGAATTAAAAATATCTTTAAAGAACATTACTCTAATAATCCATATTATCAAACACCTATAAAGAAAAAATATTCTACTAAATCCTCTAAATATAAAAATTTAGTCTGTTGAACTTGTAAATAACCTGGACATACATCTAAACAATGTAAAATGAAAACTAGAATAAATGAAATATTTGAGGATCAGGATGACCCTAGAGTTAAACTTAATAAATTACTTTAAGTGAGCATTCTCGTGATGATATTCAAGAAATACAATATCATAGTAGTTCAGACACTAATAATTGTGAAGAAGGTTTATGTAATTGTAAACAAATTAATATAATATCTAAAACTGAAGATAAAAAATTCTTATTAGATATCATTAGTAAAATAGAAGATCCTAATATACAAAAAGAATATTCACTTAGATTAAAAGACATTATTAGTGATGAAAGTCGAATTAAAACTCCAAAACCATTTAGCCTAACAAAAATATGGGATAAATACCCTTCCCAAAGTTTATTTAAGCAAGTTACGATAGGAGAATTACAACAAGAAGTTAATACACTTAAACATCATGTAAATGTAAGTAAAAAGGAAATTCAAAAACTTCAAATAGATCAATTATAAACCCAAGCTAAACTAATGCTATTAGAATCTAATAACACTCAAGCATCTACTTCCACAAATACATCTACAATAATTAAAGATGATAATTATACACACGTAATAAATAGGATCAATTATCAAAAATGGTATGTTAAAATTCTATTACATATTGATAGTCAACTACAAATTGAAACAATTGCTTTAATTGATTCTGGTGCTGATCAAAATTGTATAAGAGAAGGGTTAATCCCAACACGATATTATGAAAAAACATCTGAAAAATTACATGGAGCAAATAATACAAATTTAAATGTTAGGTACAAACTATCAAATGTTCACATATGTAATAAAGGTATTGTTTTAAAACAACCTTTATACTAATTAACAACTTAAGTCAACATATTATTCTAGGAACTACATTTTTAACCCAAATATATCCATTTCAAGTTACTCTCAGGGAATAACTACTAAAATTTTAGGTAGACAAATTGTCTTTGAATATTTATCTCCAATAGATACTAAAGAAGTACATCTATTACAACAGAACACGATTACTAGTCAAATTAATCTTATTGAATATACAAGATCTCATATAATTACTTAAAAACTGAAATAGGCTATAAAAAAATTGAGGAATATTTAACTAAATCAAATATCCAACAAAAGATTGAGTTTCTTAAGAAAACTTTTCTAAAAAATATATGTTCAGATTTACCTACTCAATTCTGGAATAGAAAAAAAATATGGTCACTTTGCCTTATGAAAAAGATTTTAATGAGAAAAACATTCCAACCAATGCTAGACCTATCCAAATGAATCAAGAATTATTACAATACTGTAAACAAGAATTTAAAGATTTATTAACTAAAAAATAATTCGAAAATCAAAATCACCTTGGAGTTGTGGCGCCTTTTATGCAAATAAACAAGCTAAGATTGAAAGAGGAGTGCCAAGATTAGTCATTAATTATAAACCTTTAAATGATGTTTTAAAATAGATATGATATCCCATTCCTAATAAAAGAGACTTAATAAGACTTTATGGAGCAACTATTTATTCAAAATTTCATATGAAAAGTGGATTCTGGCAAGTTCAAATAGCTGAAAAAGATAAATATAAAACAACTTTTACAGTCCCATTTGGCCATTACGAATGGAATATAATGCCATTTGGACTAAAAAATGCCCCTTCAGAATTTCAAAATATCATGAATGATATCTTTAATCCGTATACAAATTTTATTATTGTTTATATTGATGACTTTCTAGTTTTCTCAAAATCTTTAGATCAACATTTTAAACATCTAAAAACATTCTTTTTTGTTATTAAGAAAAATGGTTTAGTCCTATCCGCATCTAAAATGAAATTATTCAACGTCAAAATAAGATTCTTAGGTTTTGAAATATATTTAAGAATTATTAAACCAATCCAAAGAGCTATTGAATTTGCTAATAAATTTCCAGATGAAATTAAGGATAAAAATCAATTACAAAGATTTTTAGGATCTTTAAACTATGTATCAGATTTCTTTCCAAAACTCAAACAACTATGTCAACCTTTATACCAAAGACTTTCTAAGAATCCTCCTGCTTGGACCGATCAACACACAAAAATATAGTTAAGATTATTAAAGAGAAAGTTCAAACTCTTCCTTGTTTAGGTATTCCAGACCCTAATACATTTATGATTGTCGAGATTGATGCGTC
This sequence comes from Bursera palmeri, assembly GCA_026225775.1. Taxonomy (NCBI): domain Eukaryota; kingdom Viridiplantae; phylum Streptophyta; class Magnoliopsida; order Sapindales; family Burseraceae; genus Bursera; species Bursera palmeri. The sequence goes on from JANKKB010000414.1 coordinate 4,908, forward strand.
TAATATAAGATATGGTGGAATCCTTAAACAACAGACCTCATCTTAAAAAACTAAAATTATAATCAGATACCATTCAGGGTTATGGCTGAGATATCAAAAAAATTATTCAACTATTAAAAAAGAGATTTTATCTATTGTTCTTTGTATTATGAAATTTCAAGATGATTTATTCAATAAAAAGTTTTTACTCCGTATTGATTGTAAATCTGCAAAAGTAGTTGTACAAAAAAATGTTAAAAATTTAGTTTCTAAACAAATCTTTGTAAGATGGTAAGCAATTTTATCTGTTTTTTATTTTGATATTGAATTTATCAAAGGAGACAAAAATTCTATTTTTTGATTTTCTAACAAGAGAATTTCTCCAGGATAGAGTTCAAAGTGAATATCAACATATCCGAGAAAAAGCTTATGAAGGCTAGTGATTATGTTATACAAAAAACTAATCAAACTCTCCAAGTTACAGGTGTAGGGTCAGTTCCTATTGCTAATACTTATTCAGTTAGCTGAATATCCTCCATTATCTTATACTCAAGCAGTAGCAGGGTTATCTACCCAACCTGGGTCATCTATCCAGCTAGGCTCATCCTCTCAAAAATCAACCTACATTACCAAAGAATAACGTCACCATATTCAAGTTACCCAGTATGTTAAACCAGTCTCTTTATCAAAACTCAAAACACTCACTCAAAGATTATTTCCTAATGATTGCCAGTACCCTACTAATAATATATATATAAATCATCAATTCTATGAATTAATCCTTGTTGATACCAATAGTGTAGAAATTACTCATCATAAAGACCAAAAAAATCCAAACTAGATTTCTTATTCAATTTGTAAAATTAAAACCATCAAAACTCCTAGAGAATTTAATACACAATCTATATAGACCAATGTTTCTTTTTCAATTCCTTACCAACCCAATTGTTACAATTATGTTGATTATCAAAGAGCTTGGTATAATATGTTCTATCTCCGAACTTATGACCATTCGTGGTTTATTTATTTTGATATTAAATGTCAAAAGTTTTTCCCTTACCTGTTTTTAGAATAGTGGTATTACTTAGGTTCCAATCCAGTCATCTATCCAGATCACCTTACTCAATTATCCTTCCCTTATTATAAAAAATATGTCAATGTTCCAGATATTCCTCCCATTCAACAAATTAATTTTCATATTGATTTTCAAATTTCATGGATATTATCATAGTGTTATAAAATCAACTCCTTTTATCCTCATTGTTATTTATCTCTATTACGTGAATACCATATCAAATGGTAGGATAAATATGATATTTCAAAATGTTCAGTTCAAAATATTCAAAATTTCATCAAATATGGCAAAAGAATATCTCAAGATGCTTCTCGATCCACTTCTGACAAGATACTTATTCCAACTATGCTATCAAAGACTTTGATGACTCAAGCTCCATCCTTATCTTCAAAAGATTCTAAACACAAGAAGATAAAAGGTGATAAACTCAAGAAATTGGTGTCACTTATTCAATAGCTGTCAACTAGCTCCTCGGATATTACGCAAGAAGATCAAGATATCGATCTATTCGGTGTACCCCTGGCTCAAGACCCCCTTTGATTTATGAAGATATGTAATATGTGACGACAAATACTTTTCTTTACTCAAAACGTGAATGTATCAAGTCATGTTGTATTATTATCATGTCCGAGTCTAAAGTAAATGTCCTAGTCAAAAGCAAGTATTATTATTATGTTTTAGTCAAAAGTAAATCTGTCCTTTGTAATGATTATGTCTCATGTAATTATACTACCCCGGATGTAAACTAGTTTGAAATCTGATTACTCCATCTATTTAAGGAGATCTTTTGCTTCTAAGAGGCAGGGGCTCTTTAGAAAAGAAATCTCTCGTAATCATTCCAGCGTTTCAATAAGATTTTCGTCATTCCAACGTTTCAATAAAATTTGTAAGTCTTTAATCAGTTCTTCTGTATTTCTTTATTTACAAATTCTAGTCATTTCCTTCTTTCCTACTACTTACTTTACTTTTACTTACTTTATTGTAAAATATTTTACATTGTTTTACTGTGATTTCATTCCTAGTCGTATTATCTTAGAGTACTGACAATCATCAGGAAATAATCTTTGAGTGAGTGTTTTGAGTTCTAATAAAGAGACTGGTTTAACATACTCGGTAACTTAAATATGGTGACGTTGTTCTTTGGTAATGTAGGTTGATTTTTGAGAGGATGAACCTAGCTGGGTAGATGACCCAGGTTGGGTAGATGACCCTGCTACTACTTGAGTATAAGATAATAGAGGATATTCAGTTAAAACTGAATAAGTATTGGCAATAGGAACTGACCCTACACCTGCAACTTGAAGAGTTTGATTAGTTTTTTGTATAACATAATCACTAGCCTTCATAAGCTTTTTCTCGGATATATTGATATTCACTCTGAACTCTATCTTAGAGAAATTCTCTTGTTAGAAAATCAAGAATAGAATTTTTGTCTCCTTTGATAAATTCAATATCAATATCAAAAACAGATAAAATTGCTTGCCATCTTGCAAAGATTTGTTTAGAAACTAAATTTTTAACATCTTTTTGTAAAACTTCTTTTGCAGATTTACAATCAATACGTAGTAAAAACTTTTTATTGAATAAATCATTTTGAAATTTTATAATAGAAAGAACAATAAATAAAATCTCTTTTTTAATAGTTGAATAATTTTTTTGAGATCCCATTTAACCCCAGGATAATACGGCTAGGAATGAAATCATAGTAAAACATGTAAAATATTTTATAATAAAGTAAGCAAAAGTAAAGTAAGCAGTAGAAAAGAAGAAAATGACTAGAATTTGTAAATAAAGAAATACAGAAGAACTGATTAAAGACTTACAAATTTTATTGAAACGCTGGAACAATTACAAGAGATTTCTTTTCTAAAGAACTCCTGCCTCTTAGAAGCAAAAGCCCTCCTTAAATAGATGGAGTAATCGGATTCCAAACTAGTTTACATCCGGGTAGTATAATTACATGAGACATAATCATTACAACGGACAGATTTACTTTTGACCAAAAAATAATAGTAATACTTGATTTTGACTAGGACACTTACTTTAGACTCGGACCTGATAATAATACAACATGACTTGATATTCACGTTTTGAATAAAAAAAGTATTTGTCGTCACATATTACATGTCTTCATAAATCAAAAAGGTCTTGAGCTAGGGGTCCACTGAATGGATCAATATCTTGATTTTCTTACTTAGTATCCGAGGAACTAGTTGACAACTGTTGAATAAGTGACACCAATTTCTTAAGTTTATCACCTTTTGTCTTCTTGTGTTTGGAATCTTTTGACGATAAGGATGAAACTTGAGTCACCAAAGTCTTTAATAACGTAGTTGGAATAAGCATCTTGTCAGAAGTGGATCGAGAAGCATCTGGAGATAATCTTTTGCCATATTTGATGAAATTTTGAATATTTTGAACTGAACATTTTGAAATATTATATTTATCCCACCATTTGATACGGTATTAACGTAATAGAGACAAATAACAATGAAGATAAAAGGAGTTAATTGTATAACACCACGATAATATCTATGGAATTTGAAAATCAATATGAAAATTAATTTGTTGAATGAGAGGAATATTTGGAACATTGGCATGTTTTTTATAATAAGGCAAGGATAATTGAGTAAGGTGATCTGGATAGATGACTGGACTGGAACCTAAGTAATACCACCATTCTAAAAACCATGAAGGGAAAAACTGTTGACATTTAATATCAAAATGAATAAACCACAAATGGTCATAAGTTCGGAGATAGAACATATTATACCAAGCTTTTTTATAATCAACATAATTGTAACCATTGGGTTGTAAGGAATTGAAAAAGAAACATTGGTCCATATAGATAGTGCATTAAATTCTCTAGGAGTTTTGATGGTTTTAATTTTACAAATTGAATAAGAAATCTGGTTTGGATTTTTTTGGTCTTTGTGATGAGTAATTTCTATACAATTGGTATCAACAAGGATTAACTCATAAAATTGACAATATTTAGATATATTATCAGTAGGATACTGGCAATCATCAGGAAATAATCTTTGAGTTAGTGTTTTGAGTTCTAATAAAGAGACTGATTTAACATACTGGGTAACTTGAATATGGTTACGTTGTTCTTTGGTAATGTAGGTTTATTTTTGAGATGATGAACCTAGCTAGATAAAGGACCCAGGTTGGGTAGATGACCTTGCTACTTAGGTAGATGACCCTGCTACTGCTTGAATATAAGATAATGGAGGATATTCAGCTAAAACTGAATAAGTATTGCCAATAGGAACTGACCCTACACCTGCAACTTGGAGAGTTTGATTAGTTTTTTGTATAACATAATCACTAGCCTTCATAAACTTTTTCTTGGACATGTTGATATTCCCTCTAAACTCTATCCTAGAGAAATTCTCTTGTTAGAAAATCAGGAATAGAATTTTTGTCTCTTTTGATAAATTCAATATCAAAATAAAAAACAGATAAAATTGCTTGCCATCTTGCAAAGATTTGTTTAGAAACTAAATTTTCAACATCTTTTTGTAAAACTTCTTTTGCAGATTTACAATCAATACGGAGTAAAAACTTTTTATTGAATAAATCATCTTGAAATTTCATAATACAAAGAACAATAGATAAAATCTCTTTTTTAATAGTTGAATAATTTTTTTGAGATCTCAACCATAACCCTGAATGGTATCTAATTATAATTTCAGTTTTTGAAGATGAGGTTTGTTGTTTAGAATTCCACCATATCCTATATTAGACGCATCAGTCTCCACAATCATAAATGTATTAGGGTCTGGAATACCTAAACAAGGAAGAGTTTGAACTTTTTCTTTAATAATCTTAACTATATTTGTGTGTTGATCAATCCAAGCTGGAAGATTCTTAGAAAGTCTTAGTATAAAGGTTGACATAGTTGTTTAAGTTTAGGATAGAAATCTGATACATAGTTTAAAGATCCTAAAAATCTTTGTAATTAATACAACTATAAGGTTTAGGGTTGATTGTAAACCTAAACTTCAATCAATAAGATTATCTAAAGTTTTTCAGGTACCTAATTATAATTTCAGTTTTTGAAGACGAGGTCTGTTGTTTAGGATTCCACCATATCCTATATTAGATGCATCAGTCTCAACAATCATAAATGCATTAGGGTCTGGAATACCTAAAAAAAAAAGAGTTTGAACTTTTTCTTTAATAATCTTAACTATATTTATGTGTTGATCAGTCCAAGCAGGAGGATTCTTATAAAGTCTTTGGTATAAAGGTTGACATAGTTGTTTAAGTTTGGGAAAGAAATCTGATACATAGTTCAAAGATCCTAAAAATCTTTGTAATTGATTTTTATCCTTAATTTCATTTGGAAATTTATTAGCAAATTCAATAGCTCTTTNAGATTGGTTTAATAGTTCCTAAATATATTTCAAAACCTAAGAATCTTATTTTGACATTGAATAATTTCATTTTAGATGCAGATAGGACTAAACCATTTTTCTTAATAACAAAAAAGAACGTTTTTAGATGTTTAAAATGTTGATCTAAAGATTTTGAGAAAACTAGAACGTCATCCATATAAACAATAATAAAATTTGTATACGGATTAAAGATATCATTCATGATATTTTGAAATTCTGAAAGTGCATTTTTTAGTCCAAATGGCATTACATTCCATTCATAATGGCCAAATGGGACTGTAAAGGTTGTTTTATATCTGTCTTTNTATCTGTCTTTTTTAGCTATCTGAACTTGCCAGAATCCACTTTTCATATCAAATTTTGAATAAATAGTTGCTCCATAAAGTCATATGATTAAGTCTCTTTTATTAGGAATGGGATATCGTATCCATTATAAAACATCATTTAAAGGTTTATAATTAATGACTAATCTTGGCACTCCTCTTTCAATCTCAGCTTATTTATTTACATAAAAGGAGGCACAACTCCAAGGTGATTTTGATTTTCGAATTAATTTTTTAGTTAATAAATCTTTAATTTCTTGTTTACAGTATTGTAANTAATTCTTGATTCATTTGGATAGGTCTAGCTTTGATTGAAATGTTTTTCTCATTAAAACTTTTTTTCATAAGGCAAAGTGACTATATTTTTTTTTCTATTCCAGAATTGAGTAGGTAAGTCTGAACATATATATATTTTAGAAACGTTTTCTTAAGAAACTCAATCTTTTGTTGGATATTTGATTTAGTTAAATATTCCTCAATTTTTTTATAGCCTATTTTAGTTTTTAACTAATTAATATGAGATCTTTTATATTCAATAAGATTAATTTGAGTAATCGTATTCTGTTATAATAGATGTACTTCTTTAGTATCTATTGGAGATAAAAATTCAAAGACAATTTGTCTACCTAAAATTTCAGTAGTTATTCCCTGAGCAGTAACTTGAAATGGATATATTTGGGTTAAAAATGGAGTTCTTAGAATAATATGTTGACTTAAGTTGTTAACTAGTATAAAGGTTGTTTTAAAACAATATCCTTTATTACATATGTGAACATTTGATAGTTTGTACCTAACATTTAAATTTGAATTATTTACTCCATGTAATTTTTTAGATGTTTTTTCATAATATTGTGTTGGGATTAACCCTTCTCTTATACAGTTTTGATCAGCACCAGAATCAATTAAAGCAATTGTTTCAATTTGTAGTTGACTATCAAAATGTAATAGAATTTTAACATACCATTTTTTATAATTGATCCTATTTATTAGTGTATATAATTATCATATTTAATTATTGTAGATGTATTTGTGGAAGTAGATGCTTGAGTTTTATTAGATTCTAATAGCATTAGTATATCTTGGGTTTGTAATTGATCTATTTGAAGTTTTTGAATTTCCTTTTTACTTTCATTTACATGATGTTTAAGTGTATTAACTTCTTGTTATAATTCTCCTATCGTAACTTGCTTAAATAAACTTTTGGAAGGGTATTTATCCCATATTTTTGTTAGGCTAAATAGTTCTGCAGTTGACTTTCATCACTAATAATGTCTTTTAATCTAAGTAAATATTCTTTTCGTATATTAGGATCTTCTATTTTACTAATGATATCTAATAAGAATTGTTTATCTTCAGTTTTAGATATTACATTAATTTGTTTACAATTACATAAACCTTCTTCACAACTGATTGAAGTTGAATTATTAGTGTCCGAACTACTATGATATTGTATTTCTTGAATATCATCACTAGAATGCTCACTTTAAAGTAATTTATTAAGTTTAACTCTAAGGTCATCCCGATCCTCAAATATTTCATTTATTTTAGTTTTCATTTTACATTGTTTAGATGTATGTCCAGGTTGTTTACAAGTCCAACCGACTAAATTTTTATATTTAGAGGATTTAGCAGAATATTTTTTCTTTTTAGGTGTTTGATAATATGGATTATTAGAGTAACGTTTTTTAAAGAAATTTTTAATTTTTCTCTTCTTTTAAGATTTTGAATATGATGGAGGTTTAATATTTTCATATCCATATTGGGTACAAAAAGATCCTAAAGTTTGACTAATACTATGTTTTCCTAATTTTTGTTTTTCTCGTTGTTCTTGACATATAGCTAATCCTTCTTTTTTAATAAAGGCAAATAATTGTCCATATATAATATTATCCCATGGAATAGAACTTCCTCCAATAAATTCAACAAGTTTATTGATTATTTTATCAGCAAAAAATTTGGGTAATCCAGAAATGAATCTTTCTTTCCAAAAAGAGGCGTTATCTTATCTTTTAAATATATTATTAATAAATACATCTTTATGCCATCTAGAATCTCCTAAAGTAAGACATCTAAGATTAGTTAAAATAATTTTTGAACTAGCTAATTCTTCTTTAGGATTTCCTATAAAGTGCATAGAAATTGT
>JANKKB010000415.1:0-12405 GCA_026225775.1 Bursera palmeri
ATATTACAACTAAAAAATACACAACAAATGAAACTAAACTCTCTAAAACCAAAGTGTGTATTTGCAATGAACCAATGGTCTCTTTTTATAGGCAAATGGGAGAGGGCATTCAAGGAATTGGCATAATAATTCATTTATGGCCACCAACCACTCTTATTAACTTGTAACCACTTTTTGATCAATTTATACACTGCATTTAATAAAGTGTCTAATATACAAGTTGTAGATAATTATCTTATTTTTCCATAACCACTTGAAGCATATCATTTGGATATGTATTTGGAAAGATATGGTCCTGGATGTCTAGATATGTTAGGCAGTGATTCATTTTCGGTCACCTACCTCTCCATCAACTTGTAAAAACTTTTTGATCAACTTGCACACATAGTTTGATAAAGTGTCTAACGGAGAAGTTGTATATAATTATCTTATGTTTCCATACCTACTTAAACCATGCCATTTGGATTTTTTGTTAGGAAGAAATGGCCCTAGAAGTCTACGTAGGTCAGATTGAGCTTCTAGAAATATGGGTTCTGTTGCAACCCACTTTTTACCCCTTAAACACTAGATTTGGGCCTTAAGTTCTTCTTTAAGTTTGTGGAATATTGTTTTAAGTTTCTAGAGATATAAAATATGCATCAATTGAGCTTATGGATTGAAAGTTATGCCATTTTTTCTAGACCAGCATCAAAAAGTCCGAAAATAAAAATTGATAAAAATAATTTTTTTAAGCTCAAATAAATGTAAATACTTAAATTAATAGCACTTAAAGTGTAAAAATATTATTTAAACTTATAATAAATATACACTTTTAAGTACTTATCACATATTTACAAACCCTAAAACCAACCCAGTTCAAATCAACCATATCCAAGTTTCTAATCAATTTATTTTACTAAAAAAGAAGTTATAAACTAATTTCTCACATTTATATATATATAAAAAAAAAATCACTTACTTGCATGCCTCTTTTTGCTTCGTCTCCTGTATATCACTTCTCTCTCTCAAAACCTCTCTCTTTCAATCTCTTAAATTATTTTTTAATCAGAGAATGGTTACTAAGAAGTTGGATTCAATAAGGAGGAAAGAGTCCTGAGGGTGATTTTGTCCCGAGAAAGAAAAACTTAAGGGTATTATAATCATTTCTTGATTTGGAGGCTATAAAATCAAAATATTTGGGGAGGGAGTTTAATTCTAAAAACCCCTTAAAAAGAAGCTATCAAGATGTTTAAAGTGAACAATTTCTTAATAGTCTATCAAGAAGCTTTTTGAGTGAAGGACATTTCTTAAAGTTTAAAGTAGATAATATCGTAATAAGCTATTAAAATAATATCTTAACAAGCTATTAAAACACTTTTAATAGGCTATCAAGAGAACTTTTTAGTAAAGGATGTTTCATGAAACTTAAAGTGGACAATATCTTTTTGAGTAAATGAGATATTATGAAACTTAAAATAAACTATATTTTAATATGTTATTAGAACACCTTTTAATAAGCTATCAAAATGTATTTTGAAAAGTTTCGTTAAACTTTAACACTCTGTTTGAATCGAACGAGGGAAAAGAAAAGAAAAGAAAGGAAAAGAAATGAAAGGAAAACAATTCTAATAATTGTTGTTTGGATGATTATTAATAGAAAGAAAAGGAAAAAAAATAAAATTAAAATTATTTATAAAAATACCCTCGTTAATTTCTTTCCTGAATTTTTTATAAAATGGAAAATTCAGTTCCATTTGTATTGTCTATTAAAAATCTTTTTTTAGAGCTACAAAGTTTATGATAAATTATAGTAAAAAAGTGATGGAAGATATCAAGTACAAGATGACAATTTCACGTGAGGAAGTATTATTTGTTTTTCGCTGTTTTATAATAGTTATTGACATGTTNGTTAAATTTTTTTAATTCATAAGATTTCAAACTATGAATGAAAACAAATGTAATGAGACATGTTAGATAAATCAAAATCTAAACCTGATATTAAAATTAAAAAAAAAAAATTATCATTGCATGTCAAGGATCAAATTAATATAATAATTGGTATATATACTATTCATCGATTATCGTCAAGTCGTTGATAATATGATTGCTAATCTATACAAGTTGTAACTTAAAAAAGGAAGATGAATACGTGATAATATATATATATATATATATATTTTTTTTTTTTTGGTATAAAATTTTACTTTTACTCTTTTATATATATATATATATATATATTTTTTTTTTGGTATAAAATTTTACTTTTACTCTTTTTTATATATATATATATATATTTTTTTTTGGTACAAAATCTTACTTTTACTCTTTCATAATTTTATTATAGTAGTTAAAGAATTGTTACTTTAACGTCCCATTCACAGGGCTAGGATGACTTCATACTGAAGTGGGAAAGAGAAACTGAGGAAGTGTGTTCCTTCCCTTCCATTACAANGGGGTTCCACCTTCGCTATTCTTGCAGAGGAAGTTGAGAAGCTTTCTCAACTTCTGCAACAAGCGTATCTGATATGATAGACGTTTACTATTTCGTGCTACTTCTGCCTCTATTTAAGGAGGAAGATCAGCCACACCAAAACATGTCATCCGCAGCCTTTCGTCTCTCTGCAAGTAAGCGAAAACGTTCTCCATAAAATCCACTTCTTTTATGCTTGTGGGCGTTGAACATTTCCTTATTATGTGCTTTTTCTTTGGATGGTTTTAACTAATGGGTTATTTTCTGAGTAGCTTTTAGTGCTTTTCTTTTTCCACTTCCTCTGTTTCGTTAGTCACTGATAAAACTGGTGAAAGTTTGAGAAATTATCTTCTCGAATTGCATTTTTCTGTTATGTTTTGTATGCATAGGAAAGCTGTCTCTAACTAATTTAATTAATTGTGCTCATTCAGCTGCAAGACGGTTTTTATTTGTTATTTTTTTTTTATATATGTATGGTTTATTGGACTAAATGTTAAGAGATGCAAGAATTCTATTTTGTCTATTTTAGAGGTTTTGAGTTAAGATGTTTGTTTTTAGAATGAAACTAGGTACTGTGTTGATCTTGGTTTATTCTATTTTATCTTTGTTTTATGTAAGAATTGGGTGTTTGTTTATAGTAGAAGGTGATTTCTTTTCTCTAAATCCTGTTTAATTTTTGTTGTTTTTACTAGGATTTAAGATTTTGTGTTTTTGTTATCATCTGCAATGGCTTATATTCCACCACATAAACGACTTTCAATGAATTTGGAGAGGCCATCCCAAACTCGAGAGCTGCTTCTTCCTCGGTTCAACTCTAGTTTTCGGCCATATAAGCACAATGTCATCAGGAGTGGGAATATTGTATATTCACCACATGCCCTATCTGTATGGTGTGCTATTGGTTTGGATGGTGATAACCAGTTTCCTTCTTCTGTACATCTTGAGCCGATTTCAGTGGAATCAATTGAGCGGCGAACTGGAGAAAAGCCCTTAGTTTTAGTGAACAGCCATCTTGCTAAAGGTTAGTGGCCTGTCCATTTTAGTATTATTTGTTTTATTTTTGTGTCTGATTTACACTTGGGTGTTCGACGTGGTGACTTGACCTTTTCTGGTTTATCGTTGGTAGAAAATGATGAAGTGAAAGACAAAATGTCTAGAAGTCCATGGGAATTTGTAGCAGACATTGTATTGCCAGATTTACTTTCTTCATTTGCAACTTTGAGGTTTGAAATGGAGTGTCAAAAGCTGGAGGAACTAAAGCCAACAATGGTTGCTAGATTCGGAAAAATTCTTTTTAACGGGTACATGATCCACTTTACTCTCATCGATCAGCTGTTATTTCGTTTGTTTTAATTGCTTGAGTGTTTCATATAAGGTGTTTTCTTGCTTTCTTTTGCTTAGTTTTAGTTTGAAAAAAATGTAGACAGAAATGAAAGCTTACAGTCTTATGGTCAATAATAAAAAATTGGCATTTGGCAATTGGAAAAGTACAAGAAAGTTATGAGGTTGTCATTTGATTTCCCTTGGAAGAGATGAGAGTAAATCAGATGTCCAAGATCAGTGACTCATGGTACATTGCTTCAACAACCAAAGAAAGGAAAAATATAAAGAGATAAAAATGCTTTATTATATGGTAATCTGTCTAAGAGTTGAATTCAGATGCTTTTCTCATCTTTTTCGCACTCTTAATTTTTATTGAACTTGAATCATATTTAAATAAAGTTTTTATTTATTTATTTATTTTTTTACTAAGCACTTGATCCCATCACTTGACTTTCTCAACCTTTTCCTATATAGGGTGCAAATACATCATCATTAGCAGCTCCTAGGCCGGTTACCTTACTAGTTCCTTTTTGCTTCAGCAATTCTTGGGATAGTCAACACAAGATGATTGAGGAACCTTTCTTTAAAACTTAATTCTTAGCAATTATTTAGAAGCATCCAAAGGCCAAGTAGATCAGATATGCATCTTTTCTCTTGGTGAAGAAGGCTTGTTTTATGTTATGCGTGAGGCAAAAACTTCACTTTGTATGTGCTAGATTTTCTTCTCTTACGTCCTTATTCACACATTGGAAGAAAAGGTAGCTTCGTCATTAGTACTTCATGGTCAGAGTTTGGATAAATAAAAGAAAATTACCATTGGCTCCCTTGCCTTACCAGAGTATTTCTTGATAACTGCTATTAGAAACAGATTAAGCCATGCCTGAGTTCATCTTGATTTACCACTCACATAGTCTATCTCATCCAAGGAATAAAATTATTCCATTGGGTTACCTATTGCTTAATTTATATCAACTCTTCCAGCACCTTCAAAGCTTCAATTAGTTTTTGTAATTTGAAGAAAATATTTGACTAATAGTTATATGAATCTTCTCGGCAGGAGCAATTCAATGAGCTCGGAAAGCGCCAGGGAAGGTCAGGTTTCTGAAGCCAGTTTGAAACAATTAAAGAGATTGTTTTACACAAATATTCCTAGTACATACATGGAAAAAATGATGAGTGTAGTTGTGCCTGAGATTGGAGTTGATTTTGAAGGGGAGAAGGATATATACCATGTCAAGGTATTTTTTTCTTACTAAATTGCTCTACGTCAAGTTTCTTGTACTTATATTTAATTACCTATTGATCTATTAGTTTTTCTCCTTTTTGCAGCTCTCTGATAGTGGACGTCCGAACTCGACTATTTCTTGCAAATGTCGTATAAAAGAAGATAAAACGCTTGAGCTGTATAAGGTAGGTTTTCTGCTGCTTACAGAACTTATTTGAGCGAACATAACATTCAATCTTACATTTATGATGCCATGATTTTAGCCTATCATTACAAATAAATCAATTTATTTAAAGGGGACGATACAAGACAGCCCTGGAATTTGGTAACTAGGCTTGTTCTACATTCAAAATTTATGAACTACAGTAAATAAAACAAAACAAGACCTTGGCTTAATGTGAACAGGACAAGAAACACTCCTCTTAAACTTTGTATGAGTGGTAATGAAGACTGATATGTTGTTTTTGAATAATATTTAAAATGAATGAAATGAGTTTGAACCAGATTGCATTTGTCAATTTTAGGATTACCTTGGACAGAATGGAATGTGGATCTCATTATTCATGTATACTGGAGCTCACATTAAAATTTTTCTTGTAGGTTGAACTTAACCAAGTACGTCACTTGGTTGTGGACATATCATGCCTTGATAAGGATCTAGACCTTAGGCTTATGCTATGCAGTAAGAGGATCTTAACTGCTCTAACTGTAAGTTAATCTGCAACATGCTTAAGTTAGATCAATTTAACATCATCCTGTAATATTTTTATTCTGTTTCTTCTAATTTATTTTTAATTAGTGGAACCTAGGAAAGCATCTTCACTTTGACAAAATTATAGCTTTGTTTCATCTGATGAAGTTTATATCCCAAGGGAACAAAATACGTTTGACAAAATTCATACGGTTAAACTAATATAGTTGAATACAGTTGTCCCTGGGATTGACTTCTATGATCAAACTAATTGCATGCAATTATCCAGGATGATGAATCGCGTAGCATTAGAAATCTCATTAGTTCAGCAGTTATAGATCCAGATGTTAACGGCGGATTGAGATGGCCTTCGGAAAAGACATATTCTAGAAATAGATACGGTGTTATTGGGGTTTGGCACACAAAAGTTAAATCATATAGAAGTTCATCACTGAGGCTTAAGGTAAGACATGCTGATCGATATGATTTCAAGACTGCAACGGGAGAAGCTACTATGGAGATTACCTTGAAGTTGAAAAGAATAGTTTCAAAAATACAGGTAAGTGTTGTTTATTCCATTTTAATATTTCACTTTACTTGTTACTGTAGCATATCATGTATGACCTAATATATCTTGGAATTATTTCTAGAAAATGATTTTCATATTTTTATATGTCCTATATTTTTCTTTTCAGAATCCACTTTTCTGCTTAGTGGTCTATTATTCTATTATTTAAGTTAATTCTGTGATCATTTTCGAAACCTCCTGTTTCTATAGATATATTCTTCAAATATTTACTCTTTGTAGTTTATAGGAAATTCTAACATTGTTCATTACATTTTTTTTCTTTTATCTTTCAGGAAGAGAAGATTGAGTTTGATTCAGTCTCTAATATGTTTCAAGACAATTTGAAGTTGATATGGGAATATTTCTTGCGCTTTGAGAAATTTTGATATAAACGACATGGAAGAAAGTCTTAGATGGGATGAACATATCACATCATCTATATGTCCATCTAATCGAATCGTAACTATATTTATTATTGTAGAACTAAACAATTATCATAGTGGTTTGGTGAATGTAAGAGAGTAAATCTATGTGTGAGATTTTATTAGAAAAGTATATCGCCATTGTTATGCGATATACCCATCTGACACTCTCTAGGTTTTTATATTTATTTACGTGGAAGAATGTTATGTTAAAAAAACAAAAAATAAAAAAATGAGGTGATGTTGGTTTCAAATGGTGAAGGGCTTGTTTGAATAAGTATAGTGGAGGCTTATGATAAAGCTTTCTTGAGTTTGTTCATTCTGAATGTTACCATAGTTGTACTTGTCCGGATGTTTCTTGTTACATTAAATAGGAGGGTTTTCTTGAGCCTCAAAAGACTTCTTTTTATATATATTTTTCACATCAACTTATTATTATAAATAGAGGTGATTTTTTTTTTGATAAAAAAAATATTCGGGAGAAGTGAGAGCTTGTAAATAAAATTAGATTTATTTATTTTAAAAAGAATAAATTTCATTAATCTCCGATTTAGAGTTAATAGTATTGAAGCAATTGAAGCCAGAAATATTACAAATAAAGTAAAATAAAATATCCACTGAAATTTTGAAATAGATAAAAGCAAACCAGAAATAATAATAATAAATAAAATTGATCGACTGAACAGCGAAGGTGTGTGCAGCCAAACACACCTTTGATTCATTTCTTCGAACAAAACGAAGGCAAGCAAAAACTTCTTTCTCAACTCGATAAGCACAATGAAACCAAATCTGATAGCGCCCAATTCCTCGCATTCCCTCGTTCCATCTCTTCCCATTTCTTCCAAGAATCCAATTTTGTTTACAAAAAACTCAAATTTTCTGCCAAAATTCCTTTCCATAACCTTCCACTCCAAAAGACGCGCTCTTTTGCTCCCAATTTGCTGTTTAACGACTCCAGCTACACCGCAGAATTCCAATGAAGTATCAAACCACGTGGCGGAGAATTCAGTCCCGGTAGAGGATTTCATTGTAGGAGTAGCGACTCCGACTGTCCCCTCGTATCTTCTGCCCGCGAAACTAAGCTTGAGTGATCAAGCTTTCTTTTTGCTCTCTTTTATTGCTTGCACGGTACGCATTAGTGGATTTTCTTGTGACTGGGAGTTAATAGCTTTGAATTCCTTGCTGGGTATTCTCTGTTTTCTATTTGTTTATATGGGTTTTACGTGAATTTGAAGTAAGTTGTGTAGTTTTATCGGTGTTGCTGTGATTAGTAGTTTTGAAGCTTTGAATTATTTTGTGGGTATCCTTTAGTTTATTTTTATTTACGTGTGAGTGTGTTTTTGTTTTTGTTTTTATTGATTTTTAAGTAGATTATCGTACTGGGTAGTTCCATGTAACACTCTTTGTGTAAATTTTTATTTTCTTTTATTTTTCCGCATTTTTGGCGATTAAGAGGATGGAATCGTTGTTGGTGTGGGTTTTTTATGCGTGTTTATCTATATATGAACTAGATGGTTGTATTTGCTACGGCAAGAGATTATGATTGTATTAGCCTTTTAATTGGTTTTATTGTGATGAGAACCTAATGGCTTTGAATTCTTCGATCATAGTTTTTTTTGGCTGTTGTTTGTACTTTTTTTTTTTAATATTTTTCTTAAGCCATGTAGTGTTTAAATGAAATTTAGATTTGATTGTTATGAAATTTGGGTTTAGGGTTTACATGAATTGAAAAAATGAGTTGTTATGATTTTGAAATATTAGTTATAGCAATAGGCCTTTGATCATTCTGTGGAGCGTTCTCTTGGTTCTTCGTTGTTTTCATGTTATGGTTTTCTCAGCTTTATTGTTATCAGGAGGTAAATGTTTGAATTCCTATCTTTGTAGTTCCATTTGTGTGGTTTAGGATTGTGCTTTAACTATAATTGATGATTATTTATTTTGTAAGAAAGTTTACAATAGTAATTTATATCGAAAGAGACATATTTATAGTTTTTGAATTACTTACGTGAACAGTGGGGATAGTTTTTACTTCTGGGGAAACCTTTGTCATATCATTATTAAATTTTTTGACGACTTTGTTGAAATAATATTAAAATGGGGCTGTTAGGCTTGAATCTGCACTTGAAAAATTTGCCATGTCTCCTTCTGGCTTTAATAAGTTTATTGATTGAGTTGATAATTTTTTTGGTTACTCATGAATACAGCTTACTTTGTTGCATGCAGACTTCTGTGGCTTTTACAAGCCTTGTTATTGCAGCTGTCCCAACACTTCATGTAAGTTGCAGATCTCAGCAATAGATTCTACTTTATTCTTCCTTTTATAGTCTTTAAATTCATGGCTTTAATGCATTTTGACTTCAAGATGGCTGCAAAGTGGCTTAAACCCTGCTATATATAATCTCCTGTATTTTAATAGATCCCTGACATATGTGCCTCTCACCTAACTCGGAAGGTGAAGCCAAACACTTGCCTCAATTAAGAATAAGTTTCCAGAATCCTGCTGGTTGCATAAATGATTTGATCAGTTCTATTACATGGCTTACGTATAAAAAAATCTTAAAATCAATAATCACTACTTCCAAACAATGAAAGGGGGACAGTCAGATAAGATATGATTGTGAGTATGATTTCCTGGTCATTGTACTAAATGTGAAATTAGCATTATAGATTTACTACTGCTTGGAGACACCGAAAGAAGTTACTCATTCTATGGCACTGGAGAACTCATTGTTTTAAACTCTGTTAACCTGATTTAATTGAGTAGGTTTTTAGGTCCTTAATGGTTTTTGTCTGTTTCCGTGTATACTTTCAGACTCACGGTTGTGGACATTTAGGAGTATTACGAGCTCTTGAAGTTTATATTTTGAGAATGTTCTAGTGGTTGCTATACATAAATCACCAGTGTATTAGTCAGACAATATTGAATGTAATTCCTGATAAAAATAGAACTTAACTCATTTTATGGCTTTCTTAGTTAATGGCCATGTGTAATTGAATATTCAAGATGAGGTGTAGAATTCACAGAGCATTGTTGACCTTTGTACCCTGGTAACCTCGTTGAATCATGCTGCCTTAACTGATTCTCTATGATGTTGGGGATCTAAAAACTCTGATAAGTTTCTTTCTTCTTTCCCTCATTTTTTGGACAATTTAATCATTCCTAGATTCAACTTTTGCATCTTAATGATGATGTGTATTCTCTTCTTAACTATTGGTTCTATTTCTGTTTCATCATCTGTTCTGTAGGCAATGGGGAGAGCAGCAACATCTCTTTCAAAGCTAGCAGATACTGCTCGTGAGGAACTTCCTAGTACGATGGCTGCAATTAGGCTTTCAGGCATGGAAATCAGTGATCTCACACTGGAACTAAGCGACTTAAGGTTAAAACTAATATTTTTTGTGTTCTTAACTAATTATTATTTGTTTGTGTTTGCACGTTTGTAAATATTGTAGTATATGTATTTATGATTTGATAAGCATTAGTGCATTACAGGGATTTCCTTTGAAAAACCCAGAAAAACATTGCTTTTAAATGGAGATTGTATCATATTCATCTATGCATGTAATCTTTTCATATTAGTGACATGGACTGTGGTAAATGCTATTTAGCCAAGAGATAGCTGATGGGGTCAACAAATCAGCCCAAGCTGTGCAGGCAGCAGAAGCTGGTATCCGGCAGATTGGTTCACTTGCTCGCCAACAAACTATCTGTAAGTTTACAGCTGCTTTATAATGGTTTTTCCTTGTTGTAACTACTAAAATTATTGCTGCTTTGCTTTCATTTACCAGGACTGATTTTCTGCAACTTGTTTATATGACCAGCAATTATTCAAGAGAGGGCAAGCCTGCCTATCATCTCTTTGCAGCCTGTTGTTGCTGGTGCAGCGAAGAAGACTTCTCATGCCGTTGGCCGAGCCACGAAGACCTTCATGAATATCATTTCCAGAGGGGAGTTCAGCTCGGAGAATGAGGATGAAAATGGAATTGACAGGGTGGAAATCTAAGAACTCCTCTGCTTCCGGGTGCCACTTACTAGATTACTGCTTCTGTACATAGCTTAGAGAAACTGAAGCATCAGCAGCCCAAATGGGTTGATTGTACTAGGACACTTCAAATGGCCCATAACATAAATGTGGATTTATCCAAGATATAGAAAGTTTGTTCCATCCGCAACTTGAAATCAAGATCCTTGAGATTTTTCTTTTCAACTTTTTATATTTTGTCTAACAACGATCAGTACCTTCACCTTTCAATTTTCTTATTTACATCTTAAACAGAAAAGCTCCGTCTCTAAAAAATTACATTTTATTTAACTTTGATCCATTAAATTTGCCATTATAATGTATTTCTTGAGTCATTTATTTTATTTCTAATTATTTTCTAAATTATCAATTTCTAAAATTTTGTGGAATTTATTTTATTTTTAATTGAGTTAGGATTTGATTTCTATTTCTCATAATTCCTAATGGAATTAGATTCTAGATACTATAAATAAGTCCCCTTAATTATGTTATTATTATTAATTTTTTATCATTTAAATAAAGATTATTTTCTCCCCCAAACGCCAAACGCACGGCTTCCATAACCACCAAAAGTGGTCTCTAGTCCTCGATCTAACATCCTGAACTGACTTTTCGGTGACCATCTAAGCAACTTCGGCGGCACACCAAATGATTTGACCATTCTACCCTTTAGACTTTCTAACTGTTGATATTAGTAGGTATTTAAGTAAATTTGCGTCACTTTAGCTTAGTTTTGTCGTAGTAAGATGCCTAGGAATAAAATTAACCCATCCAACATGACCAATCTGAGGATTATGAATCTTCAGTCCAACAACCCGACCTTCAACAAGTAACCATGATATAAGTCTTAAAAATTATGATAAGTCGTAAAATAAAAATTTGATGAATAATAGGATGGATGCCTTGGAAATTAGAAACCAACAAATGATGAATAATAGGATGGATGTCTTGGAAATTAAAAATCAACAATTAGTTAATATGGCTCAGGATGTAGAGAAACCAACCATTAGCTAATAACAGTTAGCTAATGATATGCCAACACGATTGGCTCAATTAGCTAACGATGTGGCAGCAGTTGCCTTGAAAATTAGAAACCAACAATTAGCTAATGATATGGCCACAGATGCCTTGGAAATTACAAACCAACAATTAGCTAATGGTATGACAGCAGAATTTAGACATATTACAACTATAAAATACACTACAAATAAAATTAAATTCTCTAGAACCAAATTTTATCTTTGCATTGAATCAATGGTCTCCTTTTATAGGCAAATGGGGAGGGCATTTAAGGAATTGGCGTAATAACGCATTTATGACCACCAACCACTCTTATCAACTTGTAACCACTTTTTGAACAACTTTCATACCGAATTTGATGATGTGTCCAACATGAAAGATATAGATAATTATCTTATTTTTTCATGACCGTTTGAACCATGCCATTTGGATATATAATTATGGAGAAATGACCAAAATATAGCAGCTATGTCAATTCTCACACACCAACCACTTCATCAACTTACAAGGCAGTTTGGAGTTTCTTAACTATCGAATTTGATAAAATGGTAAAGATACAAGTTGTTGATAATTGAACAAGCTTTCCATAACCGCAATAATCAAGTCATTTGGAGTTCTATTGCAAATGACATCCACCAACCACTCCATCAACTTGCAAGGTGATCATGCTCAAAATTAACCTTCG
>JANKKB010000422.1:0-27467 GCA_026225775.1 Bursera palmeri
CACAAACGACCTTCGATCAAAGAAGATGATGAATACTGTTCGGTAAAGAACGTGGCTACTGTTCCGGCCACGTAACAGTAACTTCCGGTGGTCAGAATCAAGTTTCCACCGTTCAGATTGAAGCTCAACGTGTCCTGAGTATGCTGTCCAAATTTCAGCACAATCGGACCACAAACGACCTCCGATCAAAGAAGATGATGAAACTGTTTAGTGAAGAATGAAAGAAAAATTCTGCACTGCCTCCTGCCTCTAAAACTTTCTTTCTCACGATAATGCACTACAGTGAACAAGAAAGCATATAAATAAAATATGCTAAAGGGCCTTATGGGCTGGACCCAACAACATGTACATCCAAACTATTTCATACATGTGCACAAAAAACATCACTTATATTGTTTATCCATGAAATAATTCATGACTGATTAAACAAATTCAAGCAATCTGAGGTTCGATTACCTTCAACTGCTGAATTCAATTGGTATTACGGTATGTGACGGACAAGTAAAGTATGTATAAAAGCTAGCTTGGTTATCATCATGCTTGATTATAAACAAGAAGAAGAAACACTAATTTGACCGATAAAAATATAACTTTTGGATTAATTTTTCAATGATGACTCTTACAAGACAAAGTCTCTTTTATATAGTAAGAGAGCTTCAAATCATCATGCTTGATTATAAGGACAATTGTCTATAATTAGGCTAATCCTTTATTCAAATAAAAAAGGCAACACCCATTAAGGAAATAACAATAAATCAAACATTCCTTAAATCAATCATCATTCCTGATCGATATGATTTTTATTGTTGTAACAATATTATTGTTAGGCACACATTGGTAGAACTCCCTCTTAAAAATCAACTTGTAAGGGAGGGCTACCCGATTTTTTATAATCCCAATTATCAAGCCTTACATTAACAACGTGGGACTTAATTGGATGAATGGAATGACCAAGAAAAAGAAACAATAATTTGACTAATGAAAATATAACTTATGGATTAATTTTTCAATGATGATCTTACAAGATCAAGTCGCTTTTATAACAATAACAATAACAATAATAATAACAAACAACAAGAACAATAATAATAATAATAATCCATGCATTTTAAAGAACTCAACTCCTTTATAACAATGAAAATTACTAAAAATAAAGCATAAAAATTGTATATGGTAAATTACAATGTCTTTAAAAAAGAATGACTAAAAACATGCTTTTTAATCTAGCTCGATAGTAAAATAAAAAATTATTTATTTCATTCTATACATAAAAAGAAGCCAAGAATGGGGAGGGAGTTGACTCAAGATTCACCATCGAGCTTGATCTGAATTATAATGTCTACATGCTTGTGTTTTAGCACCACAATTCATGGATCAAATGGTATCTAACAGCCACGTATCAGATCGAGAACATGTGACCCAATTGGAAAGAATTATAATATCATCACTGTATGAAGTTACTGCCGAGTTGCACGTTTAACTACCAATCTAAAGACTATTGGACAAGAGCTCTTCTTCTTCATTAGTTTGTTTAGCTAGCTCTGAGCATTTGGCTCCGTTTCTATTTGATTGCTTTCTAAGTTCACCTTATGGAGTTTTGGGTAGTATTTATTGGCTTGTAATTGAGATTATCGTTAAGCGTATTTCTGTATCAATACTTCTTGATACACATTTGATTTTGGACATTAATCAATTCTTTTGTATCAACAAAAATTATTAATTATATGTTGTATAACAATATATAGTTGCATTTTTTTTCTTTTATTTTCTTTTTATATAACAATATAAAATTATAACCAGTCAAACAAAAAAATTCTACAAAAAATGCTTAGAACTACTTTAAGAAAAATTTAATTTGAGAAAAAAAAAGGACATATTAATTACTTCTTTGTAGCATTTTATTGAATAGAAAATGAAAATATTTTTTTAAATAAGAAAAACATCTTAGGAACCTCATTATGAATATTAGAAATAAATATAAAGTTTTCAGAAAATAAAAATCTTTTGACATTTTAGAATTTTTGAAAGGGCTTCTTAACAAAAATTCACCATTGTGTTTGTAATAGTTTCAAAATTTATGGAGGGTGTTTTATTATTTGAAACCTTGGGTGAAAATTGATAAAAGAGTCTTATAGTTTCTCAAAATATTGATTTTTTTATAATATATATTATAAAAAAATCAAAAATAAAAGAGGAAATGATATGATAATTATTCATCTAGTAAAAAATTTTCAACTCAAGTTGTAAAAAGTTAGTAGTATAAATAAGTAATAGGTCTAGAATTATTCTTTCTAGATTGTCACCAACCAAAAATTACAAAATACACAGGAACACTTCGATTAGGGAGAATCTCTCTAAACCCTCCTGACTTTTCGAAGAAAAAAATCTCACTTTCAATTTTTTAAAATATTGCTAAATCACCCTCTCCATTAAAGATCAATCACAAATACTTAGGACGTCTTACAGAGGCTTTCAACCACAGATAAGTTCGGCAATATTTTTAAAAGTTGCGGGTAGATTTTTATTTTTCATAATTTCGGGAGGCAGAAAATTTCACATACAGAAAAGTAATATAAATTAACTAGAAAGAGTAAAAAAAAAAAAAAAATTAAGGGTGTAAATGAAGTGACTCAAAGTATAAGGATAGAAGAAAGAAAACTATGCACTGAAGGTTTCATTGGGGAATGGATACAACAATTTTTCAAGCTAAAGCTTGTTTGGATAGTACAATTTAATCAAGAGAAATAGATACATACGTCCCTTAGTTTTGAACTAAACACAACTCGTCACCCTACTTGTTTTTTTTGTTATATTTAGTCCCAAATTTTGACACTCCCGTTTGAGAGAAGTTATTTTAAACACATATTTTTTTTACTAATAACTGTTATACCCTTTATACCTTATATGTTCTAATATTTTAATAGAAAATTTTTTAGTAACACCTAACATCCATTTCTATGTATCTTATTGTAAAATGATATTTTATTATATATGAAAGTTAAAATAAGTTAAGAAATGGTATAATATTTTAATATTTTATTTGTTTTGACTTTCATTTGTAAAATATATATATATATAATTTTATAATAAGAAAAATCTATTAAAATATTGTATTTTAATAGTTTTCTTATTTATTTAAACTTTCATATATAAAAAATTATAATTTTATAATAAGATAAACCTATTAAAATATTATACATATTTTTAACTTATTTTGAATTTCATATGCAACAATAATTATTTTATAATAAGGTATATATAAGTGGGGGTTAGATGTTACTAAATATCCTAATAAAATATCATGACCTATAAGATACGAAGAGTATAAGGTCATTAACCCAAAAATATGTGTTCAAAACTAACTCCTCTCAAAATGAAGTGTTAACGTGAGGGTTAGGTATTACTGAAAAAACAAGTGAGACTGGGGTGTTACTTAAGCCAAAACTAGGGGGTGCATACGTCTTTTTCCCTTTAATCAATAAAGAATGGTCATGTGATACAATATGTGCTACCTAAATATCTTTGGGAAATTATAAGAAATGTTCCAAATTAAGCACCCAAATTGAAAAATATCCCACCCATCTACTTTCAATTATTTGCCTATCCATTTACTAGTAAACTGACTATTATACCCTCATACATATATATAACCCCAACTCTCTCCTCTAACCTCTCATTTGAAACAAAATTCAAAAACAAAAAACCTCCCAAATCGATTTCTCTTTCTCAAATCTCTCACCCTCTCAATTCCATTCTCACTTCTCACTCTCTCAATATTTGCTTAATAACTTGAATCTCACAAGCAACGGAAAGGAAACAAATGCAGTGGCAAGAATCCAGTGAAGAGAAATAGTTTTTCTGCAAAGACGAATGGTGGCGATAATTTTAGGCAATTATACCTTGTTTTGTAGCCTGAACGCTGACATACACAATAATAGGTAAGTTTTTTACAAAAATATGTTTTGTTCGAGTTGTTATCCATGTTAACGAATATGGATTTTTTTTATTTTTATTTATTGGATGATGATTTATCTGTTTATATATGCATGTTAAACAATATTGGGATGGTTCAATGAATGTAGTTTGTGAAATGATGTTGTTTTGATGTAAGAACACCAAAAAGAAAAAAGCCTATGATCGTCGTATGGAACGTATGGTCCAAGCCTAGGACCATGCGGTCTAGGCCCAAGACTGTGTGGCGCAGACGGTCCATGCCCAGTGCAACCCACAACCGTGCAATCCAAAAGGTTCAAGCCCAATTCAGTCCATGACCGTGCGGTCTAAACGGGCCATGCCCAATCCAAAAAATAAACGTGCGACTCAAGACCACAACCCAACCTAGCCTAGGACCTCGCGGTCCAGACCCAACCCAGACCCATGACTCATCCTAGTCCCTGGCCCAACCCACCCGATCCTATAGTATTATTAATTAATTTATTATTAAATATTTTAATAAATTAATTAAATATAATATTAATTATCTTATTTAATAAATTAACTAATTTATTTATAATAATACTTATTTACGAAATAAATTATAATAAATAATTAAGATGCATAATTTTAATAATTATAATAACTTATTAAATAAAGTAAATATTTATTTATTGTTTAGTAAGTAATTATAATAATTATTATTTTAGTACATAAAAATAAAATAAAATTTTTTATTTTAGTAATTATAATTAATAATTATATATATATATATATATATATATATTTATTATATTTACTGTTAGGACATATAAATTAAATATTAGTTTTAAAAACTTAGGAAAAAATTATATATCATTAATAATTTATTTTAGTAATTATAATTAATAATTCATTATAATACTTGTAAATTAAATATATAAAAAATATTTCTAATAATTATTATAATTCTTAATTATTAATTAATAAGTACTAATAATTAATTAAATAGAAAAGTATATATATTAAATATTTATTTATTGTTGTTTAGCCCATATATAAGAATAATTAACTTAAGTGCATATTCTTTCATTTATACTGACCATAACATTTTTATAACCATCGTACACTTTGTAGCGGTTCTTATCTATAACAAACACTCTCATTGGCCTAAACAATTCAATCCTTTCGTCTATGATTTTCTTTGGCTATGGTGTCAACACATGTAGATTCTTACTAGCTTTTTCACCGTGATCGACAAACCATCTCTGTAGCATTTTACGAAAAAATTCAAACTGGGCTATCCCTGTGGATGGTTAAGTACATTGTTTATAGACTCTGCTATGTTCATTGTTATTATACTATAATATCTACGATTGAAGTAACTTCGAGCCAACTTATCGAATCCAATAGTCTGTTGAAGATAATCAGCACCATACGGGGACATAGATTGAATCACTAGAAATTGGTCATAAAATTCAGAGGGATGATATTCTTTTGAAGTAACCAAGTACATTGCGTTGAGTTTGTCATCCCACTTGTATTTTGCCTTCAAATTCTCTTGTATATGTTGGATACAAAAACGATGATCTGTATTAAGGAAAATAGTTCGAACGACTTTATGAAGACTGTTATGACGATCCGATAAAAAAATAAGGTCATCCACATGACCAATTTGCTCGTGACGGTTATGTCAGAACAATTTCCAATAGGCATCATTCTCTGAGTCACCGACTCTGAATGCCAAAGGAAAATTTTGACTATTGGCATCCAAACATAAGGCAAGAAAAATGGTACCTCAGTATTTTCCCTTCAAGAAACCTTCGTCTATGGCAACTAAAGGTTTGATGGCTGATAAAAATCTGATCTTTGATAGACCCAACATCATAAAACAATATAAATTCTACTAATAATACCAGGGGTTTATAGCCTCTAACAGATAACAATAGTTAGGCAGCAATGCGTATGACTTTGCCAGATCTCCCTTGAGTTGGTTAAGGGCCGACTCTCTAGCCCTTCATGTCTTGTTGTTAGAGATATGAATGTTGATTTTCTTTTGTACCTCATACATGATGTCTTTAAACCGGTAAACTTTGGAGCAATCTTCAAAATTATGTTTTACGATGGTCCCATTGTAATGTGCAGATGCTTGTTGGTGAGCATAAACTAGTTTTGTCTTCTCACCCATGTGCCACAAGTCATCATATCTCTTAACATGAAAGAATGGTTTATCTTTGGTAACTCTTATAACTTTGATCCTCTACTTGCAACCTTTTCCTTGACACACAGCCTCAAAGCGATCATTTGATGACCTAGAAACAATAAACTCGAAGTTCTTAATTATTACTACTGAAGCCAATTTTGAACAAAGCTCCAATTTGGTGCAATATACTTCTCCAACTTCTAAACTCAATCTATCTTTAACAAAAAAAAAAAAAGTATCTTGTCCACTCGGCAGGTTATGATTGGCAATAGGGGGAACCATTACAACATATCATCATAGAGGAATGTATATCATTCATAAGGGGCAAATCATTAACAAATATTGGGGATTCAATATCATTCATAGTAGACAAGTCATCAAAAGTTGGATAATTATCTGTACCAATACTATCATCATTATCATCGTAAATATGATCATTATCATGAACAGAGTCATCCTCCAGTCGAACATCCTCGGTATTCATTAGTGATCTTATCTCTTTTATTTTTTTAAGACCAGAGATATGTCGCTCAAACATAATTTCTGGGAATGGATTGACTTCATAATCTAGATTGGAAAGAGAGATGAACAATCATCTTCATAGTTAAAAGGAAAAAAATATATTATAAGCATCGAATGACTTATTTAATTACTTCTGCAAGTTGAATTGAATATTGGGTTCGACATATTTTTCTCTCATGTGACATTTTTACTTATTGATTTAACTATTGGAACACTCCTTTTAACTTTGTCCTCAACTATTATCATCAATTCTGTTAATTTAACCTAACTGGTATCACAATACTGAATAAAGAATTTTACATCATAATCGTTCATAAAAGTAATAATTGGGGATCCTTCTGCATCTACTGAAGGTAATTTTGCCATCAATTTTAACACATATTTATCTTGTTAAAATCCAAGTCTTGCATATAACAATTCTACCAATTAATTATAACAAATATCATTTGAGATTATCATTTCATTGATCGATCCACCCATATATTTAAGATCATCATTTGATTTTATCTCCCAACAACCACCGTAATATACAAGAAAGCAAATATCCTCCTTGATCCTGTAAATCTAATCACAAAATATAATATACAAAAAAAAAAAAAAAAAAGTTTGGCATATAATTTAAGGTAAATATCCAGGCTCTAGTGTTTGTACCGTTAGATCGCACAGTTCAAAATACAAATACACTTGCATTTCCTATATTTCTCTAGTTGGATTTGATTATTTTACTTCTAACATTTATTTTCTNTATGAAAACAATCTTATTATTTACTAAAACATAACTTTTAACTATTTTTAAATACGATATTAGCAAATCCATTCAACAAAGCCAAATTTAAAGTGATTGAAAGAGATAAAGATAAATAATTACATTTGTAATTATATATAAAATATCTTATATACTATTGGGTTTGTTACTCAAAGTTTGGGCAGAAAGTGAATACGAACGAAATGTGACTAGGTGAGTGAAATAGTAATAGCACAAAAATAAATGAAAAGAGAGAAATTGTCGAGGATATTCAGCCGTTTTCGTACACTTGCAAGTTACTTAAATTGGAGGTTACACTGTAATTGTCGTGGCTTGAGTAAATGGTAGAGCGCCACAGTGTTTAATCCAGTGCCTCATCATCACCTACTGTCTCAAACATTCTCTCTCTAAACGCACAAAAAAGCCTCAGCACAGCGCCCGCCTGCAAAACTCCATAAAAACCCTAATTTCTAATTCACCTCTGCGCTTCTCATAATCGTATTTTAAATGATTTTACACGAACCCTAATTTAGAAAACCCAACGCAAATTATAACGCAGATACGTGCATACGTACATCAATGGAGGACTCAGAAGGAGGCCTCAGCTTCGACTTCGAGGGTGGCCTGGACGCGGGCCCAGGAATCCCCACCGCCTCCAACCCCGTCGTCCAAGCTGATTCTTCCGTCATAGCCAACCACAACTCAGCCGCCCCTTCTGCCGCCGCCGCCGCCACAGCTGACCCTGTTACCACGGGGGGAAACCATTCGGGGCGGAGGAGTTTCCGGCAGACGGTGTGCCGGCACTGGCTCCGTAGCCTTTGTATGAAGGGCGACGCCTGCGGGTTCCTTCATCAGTATGACAAGTCTAGAATGGCGGTTTGTCGGNGTGCCGGCACTGGCTCCGTAGCCTTTGTATGAAGGGCGACGCCTGCGGGTTCCTTCATCAGTATGACAAGTCTAGAATGCCGGTTTGTCGGTTTTTTAGAATGTTCGGAGAGTGCCGTGAACAAGATTGTGTCTATAAACACACTAATGAGGATATCAAGGAGTGTAACATGTATGAATTACCTTCTTTTTTCCTTTTTTTTTTTTTTTTTTTTTTTTTTTTTTTTTTTGNTTTTTTCCTTTTTTTTTTTTTTTTTTTTTTTTTTTTTTTTGTGCTCATCCAAGAATTCTAGTTGTTATCGTGGATTACTATGTTCAATTTCGTGATTTTGCAGAATTTGACTGTGCTTTGTTGTGGTTGTGATCATGGAATACTTTCTTCGAATTTCTCAGAAATATTTCCTAAATTTTCAAAAACTATATTAGAAATTCCCCTATTGGTGTATTTCCAGAATGGAGAACCCAGTTGGTTATTAGACTAAGGGAGCTTGAACGGCATTCCCCTTTATCTGTAAATATTGTAGTTTTTGCATTATAAAATTTTGTTGTTGATGAATTAGCGGTGCAATTATTGCTTTTAGATTTAATTACATTGGTCGACTTTCTAGTAATTTATTTATTTATTTTTATCTTGGCTTCGTCTTCGGTATGTCATGATTGTATTGAGCGGATATTTGCATTTTTTATTGTTGTATTATAAGTAATTTCTGGTGTTAATGAAATAGTGTATCAGTGATAGTGAGTGTTGTTTGGGATGTTGCAATTAATTGTGTTTGTGCACTTAGTTTATGGAGTTTTTGAGCAGTTCTAATAATAAGCTCGTTGTTTTACTTGGCGAGCTAGTGTTAAGTTGAATTTTGGTTAGTTTTTAGCAAGATGTTAATGCTTTGGTATTTGAACTAACTTTGATGAATATCAAGCAATGAAACTGATTGAACAGATATAGGCACTCAGGTCTTCTTGTTGTGCTACCATTACTTTGAAGTGTCAAGAGTGCTTCTTTCTAATGCATAATTTCTTTTAAATTCTTTTTTGTGAAGCTGAGATTTATTAAGATATGATATTTAAATCTAAATTTGGTGGAACATAAAGTTTTAAGAAAAACACAGGAGCCTTAAATTTGTTTTTTCCTATTCTCTTTTTTGTTCATGATTATTATTTTTTCTAATGTGGGAATTCCATTGTCGCAGGTACAAGCTGGGTTTTTGTCCAAATGGTCCAGACTGCCGCTATAGGCATGTAAAGCTGCCTGGACCTCCACCTCCTGTGGAAGAAGTCCTTCAGAAGATTCAGCAAATAGGTTCATACAATCATGGCACCTCTAACAAATTTTTTCAACAACGGAATGCTTTTCCCCAGCAAACCGAAAAATCTCAGCTTTCACAAGGTCCAAATGCTGTAAATCAAGGTGCAGCAGGAAAACCTTCGACAATGGAGTCAGCTAATGTGCAGCAGCAGCAGCAAGTTCAACCACCCCAACAACAGGGCACCCAGACCCAGATGCAAAACCTTCCCAATGGCCTACCTAATCAGGGAAACAGAAATGCTACACCCTTGCCCCAAGGAATATCTAGGTGTGTTCAGAGTCCTGCGGTCTATAACTGGGTTGTGTAAATCAATTTTTTGTATTTTATTTGGACACAGTTGATAATCACCCAAATGAGTTCTGTCCTTATCTATAAGCTGTAATTAGCTCCCTACAGGATGACAGTAGATTTTATTACCTTTCAATTTATTTTTTTCATTATTTTCTGGCCAAAAGGAATAAGACTTGACTTTACTGATGGTTTCTTTATGTGTTTTTATGCTATGTCTTATAAGTTTGGTAACGCTACAGATGTTGTTTTAATTCTTCATTGCATTGGGACCTACAAAGAAAGTGAAGAACTGTGCCATTTTCCTGTCTAGTTCCACACCTAAGTAATTCTTCAAAGGACAGAACAGGAGAATGGCATCATTTTCTGCTGCTTCCTTTTCCTCCGTGAAATAAGATGTATCTATATTTAATCTTATGGTAGACAGTGGTTTTGAACGAGCATGATTTGTAATAAACCTATTATTGTACTCTTTTTACTTTCTTAAGATGGTACTCAAGTTAAATTTGCTGTTAGAGTTAGCAAGACCAATTGTTCTGAATTTGGTTAATAGAATCTTTCAGATTTTTGTTCTTTTTTTAAATTTTAAAATTATTATGCTAATGTCTATTGTAAGCCCATGCCCACCTCTTTTTTGCCTCTGTTTACATTTGTGCTTAGTCAATTTCTTTTAATAGTTAATTTTACAAATTTGATATTTTAATCTATTCATCTACCAAACTCTTCTGTGATTATGCATTAGTTTATTTATTGATTCTTTTGGCTTAGCTGGTCTCCTAATGCCTTCAATTTTCTTTACATGTTCACTGTATGAGGTACATGTATGCAAATGTGCCCATCTAGCAACAAATGGATCAAGCTAACCAATTTAATAAATAAGGATTTTAAAGTGGCTCTTATTCTTTCAAATATAGTTGGAATTGACACTTATTGTTTAGTGTAGACCACCATATATTAGAAAAGTTCTAATATACCTCAATAGAACAAGGGGCATGTATGAGGTGGTTGGTTGCCTCAATTTAAGAATCAAGGGTATTTGGAGGGAGGAGCTGGTTCGTTGCCTCAATTTGGGAATGAAGTGTATGTGGAGGGAGGGTTGGAAGTCTTTTTTTTTTTTTTTCCTAAAACCTTCTATAGTAGAGATAGCAAAATGAATAAGAAAATTGGGTGTAAAAGTTGGTTCAATTGAGGGATATCTGAACATAATGTATTAGGTACTTCCGTACTTGGGTGATGTAAGATTGATAAGACTACCAAGTTCTAGTTAGTGACTAAATTCATAGGCTTAACCTTTTCAAGCTAGGTTGTGATTTACTATCTTAACTTAAGTGTCAAAAGCTATATATTGTCTAACTTTATTAGTTTAGTATTTTTTTTGTAACAAATTTAATAGAAATGCAACAGGGCCCTTTATAAGAGAAGCCTATGTGTCTAATGGTTTTTGTTGTGGCATTGCCTCATTATTTCCATGCTGGAGTCAAGAATAATATTCTTTTATATATTTCAAGTGACATTTATTCAAGGAGAGAGTTATAGCCTTGAGAAATTTATCATGGTAGAAATAAACACTAGGCATAACTTTGTTGCCTCTGAGCTTGTTGAATTCATGGTATTTCAGTGCTATTGTTAATTATGGCAGAGAGCAATATTGGTTTTCTGCCAACAACATTCTCCATTCAAATAATGAAACATGTTTTGTTTAAAGGAGAATTTTCACAATTGTTTCTTAGGGAATTATTTTCTTCATGTGCTTTGTATCATGGTCCTTGTGTTATACCACCTCAGAATATTGACATAGGAGAGCTTTTAGCTTATTCTTATTGGTTAAAATTTCTGGAAGTTACCTTGATTTAGGAATCCTTGAAGAAATTTGGCGGATAGTAGCAAATAAACATAGATGTTTCTTTACAGTTCAAGGATAGCTTGCTTAATTAGAATTAATATAAGTGTGAGATGAGAAGAAATTAAGGTATGAGATACCTTAGAGAAAGTTTATATACCAAATTTATGAAATATTAATTACATCATGTCTTAGAGCCTAATCATGAGGCTGTTAGTTATGTGAGACTTAATACCAAGTTGGCAAATGACATGCAAGAATATAAAGGGTCAGGTAGGCWACTTGTGTAGGACAAATAGGATGTTCATGATCCAAGATTTTCTGTAGTGCCCCGCTAAGTAAATGCTCAAATCTTCTTCTTCTTCTTCTTTTTTTATATACTTGTTTGTGGATGGTAGGTTAAGTTACCTGTGTGTCTATTCAATTATAATCAAACCTGCTATTGGTTTGAATACTTCTATATGTAGAGTAGGATCAACAGCTCAAATTAAAAAGTAGCATGAGATAATTCAAATCTATATTAATATTGCATATTGGCAACAGTACTTTGCTTAGGAGATCATATTATTAATCCCATCATATGTTAAAAATTTTCCTATAATCGATTAATGAACCATTTGACCCTTTTTTTCCCCTTAATATGAAATGAATTGTTATGCTTTAATATATTTATACGCAAAGCCAGTTTTATGATTGTCCAAGGTTGGGTTTTGTTTGCTAAAGAAATTAAGTTTAAATCGAAGCTGATTATAGGACAGTTCAAAGTTTTT
Source organism: Bursera palmeri (assembly GCA_026225775.1). Classification (NCBI taxonomy): domain Eukaryota; kingdom Viridiplantae; phylum Streptophyta; class Magnoliopsida; order Sapindales; family Burseraceae; genus Bursera; species Bursera palmeri. Next base: position 12,473 of record JANKKB010000422.1, read on the forward strand.
TTGTTAAAGAAATCTAGTTTGAATGTTCGAGATTCTTTTTTGCTTAACAAGCAAATCTGTAAAAGCATCATATGAAGTTGAGTTGTGCTGTTGACTAGCAGCTTGATTTGTTCCGCAGCCTGAGCTAGGAATCTTAGAATCAAGATAGATGAAATCAGTTGCCTGGGTGGGCGGCAATAGAAATGTTTCTGAGTAAATATCAAACTGGATGAGCTTTAAGTACATTAAAAGAGAAATTGTTTCTTGTTTAACGTGCAGCTTCATTATGGGATCAGCCAAAGTGGTGGAAGCAAGGTGCAATGATCTTTTATTGGATTAAAGAACTGAATAATAACTGCAATGGGGAGGGGTTGAGAAAGCAGCCCTTGCAAGTTTTAATTTCTATAAATGCTGTAGGCAAGAAACGTAAGTTGTATAACCAATGGATTTATCCTGACATGATTTGAGTGGGAAGGCTACCCAAGCTGTGGTTTACATGTGAACATAATCCTGCTGGCAATCAACCCCTTGACAGGATCAGCATTTCATGTCATTGTGATGACCATCATGATATGATAGTTATTGGTCTAATCAAGCCATTCTAAGTGTTTCCTCTTTTGAATCTCAATGTATATCTGTTTCGTAATATATTTCAATTAGTGTGCCTAGTTGATCCTAAATCAGAGGAGCTATCATTTGTTATGTAAAATCTTTATGTTACCAGATCTTGAATTCATCTTTTGTGTAGTCACTCATCTAGCTGTGCTTAGGGAAGCAATAGCTGTTCAATGCCATCTTGTGAGGCATTTATGTTGTTTTTTATTTTTGCATTTGAGGTATGTAGATGGCTGGTTTAGCAATTGAATACCAAATCAAGCTGCTGGAAGGCATTTTCTTAGACAGCTATAAATATTCCATTTCGTAGTTGGTAATATTCATCAAATTTTGTGCATGTGTAAATCTATCTTACTTTCTACCAGTAACTCTCTAAACTGTTTTTATATGCTATATTTTCTGCTTCAGATTAAAGCATTTATCATCGTTTAGGTTAGATCTTTTATGAATTTGATATACATACTTATTTTGTTTTATAACATGGTCATGGACTTAGGTATTTTATTGTTAAAAGTTGCAACCGAGAAAATCTGGAACTATCTGTACACCAAGGGGTTTGGGCAACTCAGAGGAGCAATGAAGCTAAACTGAATGAAGCTTTTGACTCTGCTGAAAACGTAATCTTGATCTTTTCTGTCAACCGGACTCGACATTTCCAGGTAGTATTTGAGTGCTGCATCCATTATAATTGTTTCTTTTTGCGGCTTTTACTGATTTGTTAAACAAGAAATAATTGTTGTCTTGTTAGGGTTGTGCCAAGATGACATCGAAAATTGGTGGGTCTGTGGGTGGGGGGAACTGGAAATATGCGCATGGAACTGCACACTATGGGCGGAATTTCTCAGTCAAATGGCTAAAGGTATATATCCCCTCTTTTTCGATGTATTAAGTTTTTGGTTCTAAATTTTATGGGGATATACTCATGGCGCTCTCAAAATGGTTTTTGCTGCAAACGCTACAATGATCCCAGAAACTTGGTGAAGCAGGGAATTTTTTGTGACACAAATTTATCATTTGGTGTATTATCTCAACTTTGGAATCACTACTCTAACTTAAGATAAGCAAAATCAAATTAGAGTAGAATGCTAATTAAAATTTCAACCTATTTTATTGTCATATGGGCAGTGACTGGGCCCTAATTATATTTTGTATAGCATCTAATCTGCAAATCCATCATCTTGATCTGGGACACAAAGAGACATGAAATTTATAATGGAAGGGAACTAATTTAAGAAAGTTTAAGTTGCCTTGGATTAAAATATTTTATGGTCTTGGCTCTCTTCAATTCCTGCATTCATAGTGCCTTAGTTTTGCATGAGATTCTACATAGTTTGCTGTTCAAATCTTAGGGCACAAACTAGAGAAGCTCTGTATTATTAAATTGATATATGCAAATATTTAGATTGTAAAGATGCATGTTATGATGATGAATTGAAATTTTTTTAATTTGCAGTTATGTGAACTATCCTTCCATAAAACTCGCCATTTGCGGAACCCATACAATGAGAACTTACCGGTGAAGGTATGATCTAAAGCCCTTGAATTAAGGCTGAATTCTAGATTGACTTATGACTCTTTTGAAGTTTTTGCTGTTATGATAGTTTATTTTCCTCTTTTTGTACAATTATTTTTTAACACTTTGCAACAATTAAGCGAAATCAATTATTGGATTGACCCATGGCTTTGTCAGTGAAATACATATTTGCGGCTTGCTGAAATTGCCTAGCTTGAAGTGAATTCCTTGCAAACTTTCTTTTTGTTTATAATTTTAATAGTCATTTAATCTAGGGAAATGATGTCAGTGGCAATATAAAAAGATTAAGCAAATTTCTAATGCAATAACTAATTGTACTTAAATTTATTCTTATCTTTAAAGCTGGAAAGAGTTTCATGTTGTCAGAAACTATTTGGGGACTGTCGGTTCATGTGTACATTTACAATTTCCTTTTTATTAACTTCCGTTCCATTACACCGTTTTGGTTGCAAATTTCCCTTTTGAATTGTCTTAGCTCTTTGAGAGGTATGTCTATTTAGTATGATGTTGCATCATTTGCTTTGATATGGATCTGATCTGAACCTAATTGTAGCAAATGCGGAAAGCTCTTGGCCGAATCAAAGGGGTCTCGTTTTTTGTCCTTAAGCAGGCTTGTATTTGGTTTTGATTGTCTTTGGCATTGCCTGAAGAGCAGAATGCTGAGGCTGTAGCCATGAGTTGGAGAGAGGGAGAGAGAAGCTTTGAGAGGTAGTTTTGACCAGTGAAAGTAGAGGCTTGGCTTATAAAGCCTTTTTTTTTAAGGTATAGGAAGTGGGAAGATATCATTAATAGAGAAAATAAGACTCAAAAGTGAACTAGGGCTTCCATAGGGACATAAAGACAGTAAAGCTCATACACCAAAAAATTTTATATTCTCGAACTGTAAGTCAGTAATACCATTCCTAAAAGAATTTATAAAAATAAGAGGCAAGCCCACATGCAAATTAGCCAAGACCATCGTCATTTTTCAAGAGTGCATATAACCTTTATTTTTTCGTTAAATGAATGAAAATATTTGGTAGAAAAGCCTGTTCTTAATTGGAGTGATGTAGGATTCATTGTCTTAAACAAGAAAGAAAAAGAGATATTATCAGAATGAAAATCCTAAACAGACATGAAAATTTACTTGAGCTCATTGCTGATTCAAAGGGATTTTAGGTTGAAACTCTGATTTTTACACTTGATGAAATTAAATGAGTCAATGTATTTGTGTTATCTAATCTTTGACCAACTTATTTTTATTAGTATTAATTCTTGTGCCTGTAGGTAATTTTTTGGATGATGCAACTGTTTGTTGCCAATCTTAATACAAGCTCTAGTTAACTTCTGTTCTTATTGCCATACTATGATTGCAGATTAGTAGAGATTGTCAGGAGTTGGAGCCCTCTATCGGTGAGCAGTTGGCTTCCTTGCTTTATGTCGAACCAGATAGTGAACTTATGGTATGGTTTATATTTTAACTCAGAGAAATATAGTAGAAGTTGTTAGAATATGTTTAGACCAGGAAAAAAACAAGGAATGAAGCTAAGTTCTATTCTCTTGTTGTCTGGATAGAAATTCACATCACTTGTATACATATTTCTACACCTTATCATCGAATCTATAAGTTCTTTGCTTCTGAAGTTGAGGAAAAATTATTTTAGGAAACAAGTTTTGGTGTAGAAGTATGATTGCACATTATTCACAACCCTTAAACACAAAAGTAAACCTAAGAAAAGATTGTTGAGTAGAAATCATATGATCTCTATTAGCTCCAATTGGTGGTCTAGCATTTCAGAGGTCCTCTTTCCTACATGTTCACTGAAAACAACTCTCATCACAGTCTGACTTAGGGTCCCAAGATAAACACCACCCTCTAAAATTCCACTACACCTTGAAGGGACCGCTAGAAAGTCTTTTCATGGTTTAAAACCTGGGTTATACTAAATTCTACTACTATAATTGCAATGAAATAGAAATGTATTATCGTGAACTTTCAAACTGTTTTAAATTTTGTGGCATGTATGACAGTACAATTAATTAGAAAATTTGAAGGAAAATGAAAAGCATATTGAATTTTATTAGGAGTCATTGTTTCTTATGAGAAGAATTATATTTCGGAAGATCATTTGAAATAGGAGATGGAATGTGATTTGATGGTTTTTTTTTTTTTTTTGGTGTGTGTGTGTGTGTATGTTAATAAGGCAATAGCATACACCCTAGTTAGTATTGTTCATTTTCATCTGCTTAAGTTCAGAAAAATATAAGGCATCTTTACTCAATTGTAGTCTTCCATCCACATCGTTCTTCGTTGTTATGGTTAAACATTCATGTACTGTCCATTTACTCCTTGTTGTGGTTCAGTTTGCTCAGTAACAAATAGATTATGGGCTTTTCCTAAAATTGGTTGAGATGGGACTGCTGTGATTAAGAGAGCGGATTGAAGTAGTGTAAAGCTTTTTATTTTACTGAATTATAGATTGCTCTTGTCATTGTTATAGTAGATGCCCAGGGGCCAGAGATAAATGGTTCTGCATTTTGTGCTTCTTTTTTCGTGGAATACAGGTAATATCAGTTGCAGCAGAAGCAAAAAGAGAAGAGGAAAAAGCAAAGGGAGTGAATCCGGAAAATGGAGGGGATAACCCAGACATAGTCCCATTTGAGGACAATGAAGAAGAGGAAGAAGAAGAAAGTGAAGAGGAGGATGAGAGTTTTGGAACTGCAACTCAGGGCAGAGGGAGGGGCAGAGGAGTCATGTGGCCTCCTCACATGCCACTAGCACGTGGGGCTAGACCTATGCCTGGGATGCGAGGTTTTCCTCCTGTGATGATGGGTGCTGATGGATTTTCATATGGACCTGTAGCACCTGATGGTTTTCCCATGCCAGATCTTTTTGGTGTGGCTCCCCGTGCTTTTGCTCCATATGGTCCTAGGTTTTCTGGTGACTTCACTGGCCCATCTGGCATGATGTTTCCTGGGAGACCTCCTCAACCAGGGAGTGTGTTTCCTGCTAATGGATTTGGTATGATGATGGGTCCAGGACGGGGCCCTTTTATGGGAGGGATGGGGCCTACAGCTACCAATCCTCGAGCTGGTCGGCCAGTTGGTGTGCCCCCAATATTTCCACCGGCACCCCCATCCTCTCATAACACAAACCGTGCTGGTAGGAGAGATCAAAGGGCACCAGGTGATCGTAATGACAGATATAGTACAGGATCTGACCAGGGTAGGGGTCAAGAAATGGCTGGTCCAGGTGGAGGACCAGATGACGAGACACAGTATCCACAAGAGGGCTCAAAGGGTCACCAGGAAGATCAATTTGGTTCTGCAAACTTCAGGAACGATGAGAGCGAGAGTGAGGATGAGGCACCAAGGCGATCAAGACATGGTGAGGGAAAGAAGAAGCGGCGAGGCTCAGAAGGAGATGCTGCCGATAGTTCTGATCACTAGCAGATGCTATCATCTGAGTGACAGTTTGTAACATTGCTAACCAGAAAAGCCGGTATGGACCCCACATTCATCTAAATCACCCCTTCTATCAATACCTTATTAAACCAATCATTCCCGGCAAATAATTATTCTGTAAGTTAGAAATTCCGGGGATAAGGATGGGGTTCGGGGTCTAAATGTTAAAATTATTACTGAATGTGTGCATATTTTTGTATCCATATCAGTAGATTGGTGATATGAAACAATGTGGTATAACATGTCATCAGAAGATCATAATGTGACGCTGGCTATGGAAGATTTCATGTCTGCAAAAAAAAAAAAAAAAAAAAAGAAGGANCCAAAAAAAAAAAAAAAAAAAAAGAAGGAACTGTTTTCTTACAATTTGTTTCTTAGGATTTATTTATTTAATCATATATTCTTTATTGACCCATTGGTAATCTGTAACGACTACCATGAGGCCTTTAATTATGAGTTCAAAATACGAACACCAAATTTTAAGTGCTTTTTTATTCTGAAAGGGAGAGACTCCGTGACAAACATATTGTATCTGGACTGCTGAGTACTGCAAAATTTTGTCATTTTAAAGCCAAGTATGGGAAGAACTTAACCTAATTGATGTAAAAATTGTTGTTTGTTGTCAAATAATCTCTCTTCTTAATGTGTTGAACGATTGCCCATTAATTCTTGTCTTCGTATAATTTATTAACTTGTAAGGAAATACTTCAATGTCAAGAGTTCTCCCTTTGTCTCTGGTTTTGAATAATCTTATCTAAGGTCAAACTTTAACCTATAAGAAAGGATCCAATGATGTTAATCCAATATCTTCTGAAAATAAAAACCAAACAATTTTGATGGCCAAAATAGAGAAAAAAATGTACTCTTCTATTAAAAATTGGTTGTGTCCATTTATGAATTTTGCATTTTTATTTTTAAAAGGATTTTATGTGTAAGTAAAAATATGTAATTGATATTAAATTTAGTGAAAGATTGTGATTGTTATTGATGGTATTTGAATTTGAAATGCACTAGAGAATGAGTAGAACAATAAAATATTTTCTGAAAACATAAACTAACACAGTTTTAATTTAATTTCATGGACCTGTGGTCAACTTATCTTTAAGTTCAGGGCTTCCACCATTATGTTACACTCTGAAAGGTCATTAAATAAAACTTAAAAGAATGATTTACTATTGTTTTCAAACTTTGTTCTGTTTTATATATCTAAAACATATAAAACAAAACCTAAAAGCAGGATTTACTATTGTTTTCAAACTTTTTTCTGTTTTATATATCTAAAACATATAAGATAAACTAAGTTGCCGAAGTTCTTAAAATTAATTAAAAGAAAATCATCGAAATAAAAAATAAATTTTGAAAATAATAACAACCAAAAGAATTTTCTATGGTTTTGGAAAATAATATGTATGGATATATAACTCTTTTTTTGTTTTGTGAAAAATTCTTAAATTTATTTTACTATTTTTATCCTCAAAATAAAATTTCCAAATTTATTTTAAGAAAATCTTATTATAATTTATGAATTGACAATCAAACAACCAAAGATTTTCTAACAGTTCTTAAAAAACTATTATTGATGTCTACCGAAGAGAATTGGAGTATTTTTGGGAGAAAAAAAAAGTGTGTGGTTAAAATTGATTTCTTAAATAAGAAATTATCCTTAAAATACTTTTTTATAAAAGAAAAACACTACACTTATTATTTTTTATATGAGTTCAATTATATAAATTAATGTAGTATGAAATAATTGAAAAAAAAAAACAATGTATGAAATAATTGAAAAACAACAATCACATTAATTTTAATTGTTAATATAAAAATGATATTATCAACTGAAATGATTGAATTTAAATAAATAATTTGTAATTATAAAATTACTTTTTATGAAAACAATGTTTTAAAAAAATCACTAGTGCATTTATAAATAAATAAATTTTTAATGTAAATGTCTTGTTGATCAAAGTTGGAATTCAATACAATAAGATTGGATTAAAAAAAGTCGGATCATATACATATAAATGGGTCTAATATAATTTAATAGGTTATTTTTAAGTTAATATAAATATTATATTATATTGTTTCTTTATCATATTTTATTTTTACTTTATTTTTACATTATATAAGCTCTGATATATTAAAATTTATATCAGTTTAATTATATACGACCCGACCCGAATCCATAACATGAACGCACCCTAATCAATTGCCGCGTAACCGCTACTTTTTCCTTGTTGAAAAACCCTGCGGTTAAACCCTAATTCTCAGCTCAGACAACCAAAACCATCTCTCTAGCATTCATAAATATCTGAGTAAAAATCAATCGAGTAGATTTATCTGTAATAAGAGTTGTGAATCATGAAGTACAAGAACACAACGAAGAAGAACGGCTTGGGCCAGAAGGGAAAGAAAAAATTCACAATAAACCAAGACCCCTTTTTCGAAGGTGAAACCAAGAAGAGGAGGAAAATCAATTACGAAGACGATGACATCGACTCTGGAGACTCCGAAGACTATGAAAATGAAATTCGGGGAGGTGGGTCGGAGGAGAGCGGGGGTGAGGAGGAGGAGACGGCGGATGAGAAGAGAAAACGGGTAGCTACGGCGTATTTGGAGAAGATAAGAGAGATCGCGAGGAGGGAGGAGGAGGAGGAAGAGGAAGAGGAGGGAAGAGAAGAGGGAGAGAGAGAAGGGGAAAGGGATTCACTTGTGGCGAAGATGTTGCAGCAGGAGCAGTTGGAGGAGAGTGGCAGAGTTAGGAGAGTTATTGCTTCAAGGTAGTAATAATACAGAATTCTTTTTTTTTTTTCGAAATGCTATATTGTAGCCACTCTTACTTGGATTTTTATATTTTTATTGGGTTGTAGTAGCATTTGGTTGGCTATAATGAAGTTCTGTAGCTATTTTTGTGTTTCAATTTGTAGATTGAGAGTGTTGCTGTATGGGGTATTAGATATATCTGATTTTGACAGACACTAGATTCTTGCGAAGCTTTGGTACAACTGTCTTTGACTGATTTTAGGTTCAAATTCTTGTTCGGTGCAATATATTGTTTCTAACATCCTATTTTGATTACGGTTCGATGCATATTGTTTTTATTTGGGTGCTTATGTTGTTTAATGCATTCATTTCAGGGTTCAGAAACCTCAAGCTGCTGATGAGTTCCTGGTCCTAGTAAAGCATCGGCAATCCGTTACTGCTGTAGCTCTGTCTGAGGATGACTTAAAGGGCTTTTCAGCTTCCAAGGATGGCACCATTTTACATTGGGATGTTGATAGTGGGAAAGGTGTGAAATATTTATGGCCCAGTGAGGAACTGCTAAAGTCCCATGGGGCGAAAGATCCCCAAGGTCGAGCTACTAAGCATAGTAAACATGTTTTAGCTTTGGCTGTAAGCTCTGATGGTCGGTATTTGGCTAGTGGAGGCTTAGACCGCCATGTTCATTTGTGGGACACCCGCACACGGGAGCATATACAGGTAAACATGGTTTATTTGAATGCATGGAGATTTGAAATTATTCGAGGTGTCAATTCAAACAATAAAACTACTTTGGTTCAGTGTAGGAGCTCTTGCACATTTAATAGATCCTTAGCTGAGCTTCTGTAGTATTAGGTTCTCTGGCCAGTTAACTTACCTCCACATTAGTATGCCACTATTTGATGCACTGTCCTGAAAATATGATACAAGTTATTTGGGGTTAAAGACTCTTCTTGTAGCTCGTTCATGATCCTTGTCTTTCACGTACACTATATATAACATAATGCTTTGTTGGAATCTGCAATAAACTTCTACCTTTGATTTGTACGATTATGTTTCTCTCTTCTTTTGTAATATTCTCATCCTTAAATTGTGTTTTACAGGTCTTTCCAGGTCACAGAGGACCAGTGTCATGTTTAACTTTTAGGCAAGGAACTTCAGAACTTTTTTCTGGTTCATTTGATCGAACAGTCAAGATATGGAATGTAGAAGACAGAGCTTATATAAACACTTTATTTGGCCACCAAAGTGAAATATTGACCATTGACTGCCTACGCAAAGAACGGGTATTGACTGTTGGACGTGATCGGAATATGCAATTGTGGAAGGTAAACTTTTTTTTAATTGACTCTTTCAGGACTGCTAAATTAAATATTACTCGATCCAAGTAAACACCATGGCGAATCAGCTCTTCTTGTGAGCATAATTTATGAATCTGTTTAAAGTATTTACCCTATCACAAGTGTAATCTATGTTTAAGAAGTCTTATAGTTTGGATCTTTCATTGGCAATTTTTTTCTTTTTCGGTGGTATCTTTTTCATTGTATATGATCACGTGGTCACTTCACTTATTCTGCTAAATAGGTTCCGGAGGAGTCTCGGTTGGTATTTCGTGCTCCTGCATCATCTCTGGAATGTTGTAGTTTTATCAGTAACGATGAATTCTTGTCTGGCTCGGATGATGGAAGTATTGAGCTTTGGAACGTACTGCGAAAGAAGCCTGTTTACATTGTTAAGAATGCTCATCCTTTGTTAGCTGGCCACAAGAATTCTGAACAAAAAGATAATGAAAAAGCCCCCAATGGTCATATAGGTAAATCTGAAATGATCTGGTTCTGGTTAAAAAATAAAATTACATACATTGCTTAATTTTGGTTTTTCTGCCTCTATGTTGTGTTTCTCTAAAAACTTCCCTTTCATATAAACTACTTTTAGGCTTATTTATTTAGTCACATTCTTATTTCTGGCATAGAAATTTGAAGCAGTCTTATTTCTTGGATATAATTCCTTTATTTTGGGAGAAAAAATAATCTATGATCTATAGGTAGTTGCACATGTCATTTTTCAACATTTAAATGGGGTGTCTGACAAGGAAACTCTGAGAAACCATGTTCAACAATATGACTGTGGACGTAAATCTTTCTGCCTTAATAATATTAACATATATTCTAAAATTTGAAACTGAGCTTGTTTACTTCTAAAAGAACCATAGGAAGTAAAACAACTATCGGGCTTGCAAGTATGTGAACTATCCATAGGAACATTTTGTATAGGACCCTCAAAATCTCACATGCACAAATGAAGGATACGGTATTCGATTACTGTCTGAAAGATTGTCAGACACCAATGCCACGAGTTCCATGTCCCAAGTGTTTCACATGTCCAATTTCATTCAGAGAAGTTTCATACTGATTATGGGGAAAATATGAGAACATTTTGTGCTATGAGAAATTTCTGTTTGTTTTATATATATATATATATATATATATATATTTATATTTATATTTATATTTAAAAAATTTCCTTAAATTGTCTTTTGGTTNAGAACATTTTGTGCTATGAGAAATTTCTGTTTGTTTTATATATATATATATTTATATTTAAAAAATTTCCTTAAATTGTCTTTTGGTTTTTCCATTTTTCATTATTCTATAGAGGAAAATGTGAAGAGCCTGCTTTTAGATGTGATTTAATATATATTTTTCAAGAGTTGGGATTCTGATGTGATGCTTTTAATTTTCATCCCTCCAGATCATGTTGATCATAATCCTGGGAGCTATCATTCCTCAACAGCATATTCCTGGGTTGGTTCAGTCAGTGTATGTAGAGGCAGTGATCTTGCTGCATCAGGAGCTGGTAATGGTTCTGTCCGTTTATGGGCCATTGAAAGTGAAAGAAAAGACATCCGACCCTTATTTGACCTTCCATTGGTAAGTTAACCCTGTGTAATGGATCTTTGTGACCTCTCTTATTGCACATGCTCTGAGGTTTTGTTTTATATGCCATGTTGTACTACTGTCTGAAAGCTCAATATAAGCTTTGTGGAAGCTAGCTTCTTTGAATGACTCAGAATTTAATTTTGCTATAAATATGTAATTGTGAAATGCTTTGATCTATGTATTCCAAATCAAGATGCTTCATGTTATTTTGTGCTTCAACTTCTTTATAGGTTGATTCTATTTAAGTTTACTAGTCTTGATAGCCTTACAAAGACTTGAAAGTATCCCTTTTTGAGGACTTAGAATTTTTTTCCTTTTTTAGTAGATGGGATACCGTTAATAGAAGCGTAAATAGGGATAAGAACTGGAATAATGAAAGAGTTTCCAATTAGGGTTACATTTTATGATAGCATTGATTTGATGATTTCATATAAAAAATTATGATCTGCTGAGATCTGATCTAGTTGTATATGTAGGCAGATCTTCATCCTTCAATTCAGGTTGGGTACCAAAAAGTTGAGACTCAATTTGAGCCATCAAATTGCTAGGACAAGATTGAAAATTTAATCTTAAATGAACTTTAGCAGAATGGCTCAAGAAAATTTGCTAAAACTGCAAGTAAAATGCTTTTAACTTTGAACGTCACCAGTCTGAATACTCAATTCACTCTACTATAGAAGTGATATGCTACTTACAAGCACATAAGGTTTTTCCATGCCCACAAGTATAGCCAAGTCATGCAGAAGGTGTGGTTGGATTCAGCTTGTCGTCTGTGCAAATTGTTATACAGTTTAAGGGTTTTTCAATCAAATGAATCAAGCTTATTTGGTTTGTTTACAGCTCATATAGTCACCGTATGGGAGCTTGCACTTCAACCTTTTCAATTTTACATAATTTTTGGCTGCTTATATGTTTATGAAAAATTTACAAAAATTATAGCTAAACTGAATCCCTTGTGAAGTTATGGATATTATTGTATACAGAAGGTTATTAAAGGAAATATTTTAAATGCAGAAGAGTTCTAGTTTTGATGATACAACCCCTCATCTTATTGAATTTTCTTGAAATGTTCTTGAAGTTTCTTGTGATTTTAGTCTTGAAGTTTCATTTTTTAATGGGAATTAATTCATTTTAAATTATACCAAAAAAATTAATTAGTTGTAAATTTGCCCTTTCCTGAGGCTTATACTTCACTGGCTATTGGGAATTAATTAGTTGTATGTTCCCCCTTCCCCGAGGCTTATGATTCGTTATATTGACAGCTTGCTTTTTTATTTTTTTATTTTTTATTGGTTTTTGAACATTAAGTAGCATTTAAGTGTCCTGTTAGTGAATACTTAATTATATTAATGCCCCTATTGAGCTTATTGATCTACTATCCTTTATTGCTTATGAAAATCTTGTGTAACACAGGTTGGGTTTGTTAATTCCCTGGCTTTTGCAAAATCTGGACAGTTCCTCGTTGCTGGAGTAGGGCAGGTGACACGTTTATCCTTTATGATGATACTACTATGACATTAATAATCGTTTTCTGTTGGACTTAGTTCTTCTAAATTGCTGAATTTTGCATTGGTAGCTTGAATTGATTGTAATTTAGTAGCTGACTTTTGTGATTTGTATCTTATTCACTATTCATTGTTGTTCATTTCCATCCTCTGGATCACTTAATTAACTTCTTGAATTTGAAAACCTTCTGTGGAAAGCCACGATAGTAATTATATCTGTCTACATTATCTGCATTCACTGTGGTGACTGATGCTTTGAAATACTTTTGCAACAGGAACCTCGTCTAGGACGATGGGGACGGCTTTCCTCTGCTCGCAATGGAGTTGCTGTTCAGCCCCTCAAGCTCTCATAAGCCGGAATTGCTAATGTTTTTCGAAAATCTCCAATTTTGACTACACCGAGTTGAGAAAAAATAACATGTTTGTTCCTTTGATCCTGTCCACATTTATATATCATTTTTTAGTAAAGCTTTAGCCCTTGTATCGCCAATTTTCTTATATCGGCGACCACCTTTTTCTGTTTTGTATTCTCTTTTCACCTGGACTCGACTTGAAGGAGCAAATGCATCACTCAAGTGCAGTGTACAAGCATATCTCGTTATTTCTTTTAAGTTAAAAAAATTGAAAACTTGAAAGGGGTACCGATTTGGCACGCCGATTCCTTTGAGCAATGGGCTTTATTTGAAATCGATGAGTGTTAATTCATTAATTGTTGAAGGGCTCATGGCATGCTTTAGATTCATTTTTTATAATGATTTAATGTAAATGATCTCGGCATTGAGAAGAAAATGGAACTTAGCCTGGCTGCCTGCCACATGTTCTTTCACTTCACTTTAAAGTGAACCCTTCATTCAATGTTCCACCAAGGTTCAAAGTAACATTAATAAATTCAATTGACAGCGATGTTAAACAACCTATTCCGATTAAGAAAAAGAAAGAAAGAAGAAGAATATTCGTAAAAATAAATAACAAATGGAACATATAAATGAAAGTAGATAGACATGAATATTCCTATACTCGCCATTTGTGGATGAAGAATCATATAAATATAAACAGATTATTGTACTCAAAAATCCCGTGTACGTGACAATTCCATATCTGAATCACCTACCTAAAAAACCTAGAACTAAATAATTGATAAAAAGTTGCTGGTAGAACAGTTTGTAAATCAGAACCTGATGTTTCCCTTGTCCTCAAGTTGGATGACTGGCAGAGACTCAAAAACTTTCCACGGATGAAGAAAAAGAATCATGTCCACTTATAGCACCAACCGTCATAGTAAATCTGCATCATAAGGCTCTTAAAATTACAGCCACAAAAGTATTTCTTATTCATCTTCCCACCTGATCAATACTTGTCAAGTGTGAGTTAGCCCTGTTAACTGATTCTGGAGAATGTACATCAGTTCCCTGCTTCTTTCACCACATCTTTATCTTTATCCTTGCTTACCTCAGTACTGCCTTCCGCTTCGTTAGCCATTTTCACCTCAGCGGCAACAGGGTCTGGGCTTGGATTCTGATTCTCTGGTTGTGACACTCCTGGAGGTTCAGAGCTTGCGCTTTCTTTATTTTCATCTACTGACCGTGATAAAGTTCCCACAGTTGATACATCAGCAGCATTTGCCATTCCAGTGGACGAAGAGGGAGAAAGCTCTTGGCTACAATCACCACCATTATCTGCCAATTCCAATTGCACCTCACCATTAGGCAAACTGGGAAATTTACTTGCATCGGATGTGTTACTGGAGTCCGGAGTCTCCCTCCATTCAACCCACACAGGTGATTTTTCCGTTGCACTGGGTCCTGTTTCTTCAGAATCTATAGGCAGATTGCCAACATTAGTATCTTCTGATTTTGTTTCTGCTACCACAGGAGACGTTGCAGTGTCATCCAAATCATCATCTTCACTAACAATAACCTCATCATCACCTCCACTGCTAACAACACCAGTCTCTTCAGCATTAGGAGATGGAGAAGCAAGGGACACAGCTGAGTGGTCATTGGAAACTCTGTCATCCTCAAAAGCAAACCAATTGGAATTTGTAAAATGAGAGCCACTGCAAACATCAAACAATAAGCTTCGGTAACTACATTCAGAAAATAAAAAAACTTCTGACAACCATGACACTGATTAAAATTGGTAACAAGTTACTTCAAAGCTCAGGTCTTTTCTTTTTCTTTTGTAGGAAACAAAACTAGAACTGTATGAATGCGAGTAAAAAG
>JANKKB010000422.1:27517-42825 GCA_026225775.1 Bursera palmeri
GTGGATCTATAAACATGCACTCAAGTAATTTTTGTGACAAGGCTACAAGAGGGTGGAACAAAATCCTAATCATTTAATAAAAATCATGGATGGACAGGAAGATCAAATAAGGCCTTTCCACCTACCTTTCTTGGTCATCTCCCAGACGCAAAGAAGAAATAACAACTTCAGCACATTCATCATCAAAGTAGACATCCTGTCAAGCATTTCCATCAGAAAATATTCATTACTTGCAAATATTTATTTCTTTAGCCACACACAAGTTTTTTTAGTTATTGACTAGAAATAAATAAAAGGTATTTCCACAAGGCCTCATAATTCTTCTCTTCTAACAACTCCACTCTCAGACATTGACTTTAAAAAAATGTATATTAGCTGCGTCTAGAAAAGTCGAAGGACACTCGGATGACCAATTAGATCTTCATAGAACTTGGAATACATTCACATAATCATATTGTATCTATTTAACTTTGGCCAATTTTTAATGTACTACTTCATCCTTTATACTACTCAGATCAGAGTCACGCATATGCCTGATCAAGTCTTTTTTTTTATCTTTTAGTCTGATTGATGGTAAACAGAATAATTTTGTACTGAGTGGAAAAAGGATTTACAATGAAGTGAGCAGCCTCAGAGAAACAAAGATAACACTTGTTCTCTAAACATCTTGGGATCTAGGCTCGAAAACTCCCAAAGGTGAGCAGTTACTTAGTATAAAACCCACCCAAATACCACACCAAAGCATAAGGAGATAAAAATAAAATAAAAAACACCACAAAAGAATAAAAGTATCCCAAAAACAGAATTAAATAAAAAACTTATTAATTGCAAACATCTTGACCAACACTGTTGTTAATCAACATTGATACTAATATTATTTACTAGTATCACATTGTTATTTGTTCATAGTCAATAAATAATAAAAGAAATATATCTGTAAACTTTTTATCAAGTTAGATTAGCAAACTAGAATGAAGACTCAAGCATATTAACAGTAAGTCCAATGCTTAAACTGCTTCAACAATCTGATAATAAAATGTATAAAAGTAAAGACTCAAGCATGGACCAACCAAATACCACAGCATCAAAAAATATATACATATTAATACAAATATAATAGATTGATTTTGGAAAGAGGTAGGAAGAGACTCGTAAAAACCCTGGTCCATATTTCTAAGTAGTTAGTAGTCACTTCACATTCAAGAAATTATGCACGAAATCATAAGTGTATCTCATACCTCATCATCTCGTTCAAGTGATCCGTGTGCCTGAAATCCATGAACAAGGAATTAGTAAGAGTTTCAGCTTCTTATACTATCCTAATGGATAGGGATACTCCAAAAGTTATAAAAAAAAAAAAGTGAGTTAGCAAAATAACTTTGTAAAAAAGAAGTGGAGTGACCAACAAATATCCTTTGTCAATAAACTCAAAACAATTACAAAAAAATTATAATTAAAAGAATAGAAACAAACAATTTATTAATAATTACACCTCGGACATAAAACAAATTATAGATTTCAATCCAATAGCTATAATTAAAAGAATGGGTGGGAGGGGAAAAGAAAGACAATGTAAAATTTAGGAAAAATAATTCAAACATAGATTTAAGCTTCTGCTTCACCAAATTCCTGTCATAATCATATATCCCCAAGTGAATTGTCTTACCATGAATGTTTTACCCATCTCCAACATGATATATACATATAGCAGGCACAAAATGGTAGTCCTAAAAAGTGAGTGTTGACCTTTATGCCATAAAAAACAGTAAAATTTTATTTCTATCATAAAGAAGGTACAACTATTGAGATCGACCGGAGGTCCACTGTCAGTTTACAAATGATCAGTTTGACAATTCTCTACAACACCCTCTACAAAATCAGCCTCCAACGTAGTGAAGAAAAGCTTCCCAGTTCTTCAAAATAAAATTAAAAGAAAAATCCTCGAATCCTTTAGTGACTGGTGCCAATAATGATGCAAAGAAACAAGCTCTATCCCAAAAAAAAAACAGAGTGCTGTTTTGGTTGAAGGCAAATCTCTTTATCCACAAGAACAGCTTAAGTTATTTATTCTTTCAATATGAATCATGGAAGTGGGTTGACAAGGAATGAAACATCCATTATAAGTGCATAAATGCCAACAATGATTCTTAGGAAATGACTTGCACGCTCCAGCCTCTTAAAAGTAAAATCTTTGGACATTAAAAGCATATATGGTTTCCACCATCTCAAACAGAGTTTAGAATTTTAGTTTAAAATATATGTGTGTGTGTGTGTGTGTGTGTGTGTGTGTATAGATAGAGAAAGAGAGAGAGATACACACACACAACATATTCATCTTGAATCCACTGGATAATAAAACAGAAAAAAAAAAAAAACCTGCATGAAGAATAAAATACGAGCACTTCCTGAATCCATTCCTGACAAACACACATGGGCTTACAAGCAGATAAAGTTAAATCAACTGTTATAATAAAATTGGTTTCCATGCAGTATCATCCACACATAGTTTGAAGGAAGAAACAATATTATTTGGAGGTAATTACCACTGAAAAACACTTATCTTATACATCTTTGGTCCTAAATTGCTCTCAATCTCTCAAACTGAAAAACAATTACTTTTATCTTTCAATGACCTTAGTACACAGGAATTAGTCACATTCTAGAATAACTAATCCACTCTCTAAACATGTCAAGTCTGCCCCACATCCTTTCCTTAGTTTTTCCTAGGCCCACCAACTTAAGGATCAATTCCTAGCCTAAAGAAGAGTCTTCACTTCAGAGATGTACATTGATCATATGAAAGCAATAGGCCTCTGTATCCTTTTCTGTCATTAACCTATTTGACTTGTTGCATTTATGGAATATCTTCTTTCTTCATACTTCCCCTCTGATATTTTACTTATTTGTTTATCATTACGTAACATGGTTAACGAAATTTTCTTTAATAAGTGTAAAAAAATATTTTAAAAATGCATATTAGTGGACAACTCAAAAAGTTCTAAAATGCACCTCATCAATATCATCATTGCTGTAAATGCCATATCGGAAGGCCTGGCTCAAGTTATTTGCTAGGGCTGCTACATCATAATCTCTATTTTGATAATCATCATCATCACTATCTCTAGTCCGATCATGTAGAGCTGTAGGCCTCCTGTTACAAAAGATGAAACCATGCTTATGTCAAACACAAGAATATGGTAACGTGTATTATATGCAAATAAAAATGTTACCACCACTTCAAAGATCTTCCAGGTAACAAGTAACAATAGCACATAAATGCACAAACCTTAAAAATAAAAATTTTCAGTTCCAGAAACTTTCGTAATTGACTCATCAATTCAAGAAAGAATAAAAGAATAATTTATAGTCCTTGGCCTATCTCTGAGGTCATCCACAAGTGACACCCAAGGATGTCATATCTCAAGTAGCAATATTTACTTAAATCTTTAGATGTGTATGCAGAAAGATACTGAAATAGAAACCTTTGCAGCTTCAAAAACATTTGTTTGAAAGAAAGAAAACCTACCCACAGCCCCACTGATAAACGTTCTCCACTGCATTTCGCTTAGATAGAACATTTGTTTGCCAATCTCTCCATTCACTGTTATCCTGTCAAAATAAAAACAGTGTAAGAAACCAACATCAAAACTAGGGAACCCTACAAGATTTTGCATTCTGAGTGCTACTTATAGAGTATATCCAACCAAAATTTAGACAGTAAACTTTAAAATTGGAGGCAAAAAACTGCACAGTTGGAGATTCAGCACATTGGAACAACTAAAATAATAATAAAAAAGATGAAAAGACCTTTAAATCATTTACTAAAACTTGTCAATAGTACATGTTATTCAATAACTTAATCACCGATCAGTCTCAGCCCTACTTTAGCGACTTCGCACGCTCAAGAAAGTGTTTTATTGATAAGCAATCTTGCCAATTATATTAACTGATTAAACACAAGTGGAGATTCAGTAATAAACCTGCAGATATGCTTGAATTTCACTGCTGTTATTTCCCAGCTGGACAAGTTTGTTAGATATACGAGTTAAATGTCCAATATTTCCTATTCTGGGTGGTGATCTACCCTCAGCAGAGATAGTTGGCTGCGGAAAAAATGAAAGAGAACATGTTAACTCTACATAGTATAGAGACCACACAGCATAACAGTAACAAGTACAAAATACACAAATTAAGGGGGAGGGGTGGAAAGGGAGGTGAGAGGAGAAAAACAAAAACAAAAAACCAGAAGTATATGAAGAAATGAGACAACAAAGAGAAAATAGTAACTTACAGATGGTTGGACAATTACCTTGTTTGAATCAGAAGTCAAACTGAAATTCTTTTCCGCTTCAAGTATTTTCTCAACAAGATTGCACTCATGAAGAAGGTGTTCAATAAGAGGAACCTTTTTGCTCTCCAAACACGATAAGATTATTGTTTCTACATGATGATGCAAAAAATTATTGTATGGGTACCTACAGTCAAAATTAAAAGAAGGAATAAGGCCCAAAGTCTGGTTATCATCCACTTATGCAGGCTTCTAAACTTACTCAAAGAATAGTTCCAATATCCTTTTCACTGCTCCAAGAAGAATTAATTCTTTCTCAGCCGATTCACTACCAACGGTGAGTAATACTGAAATGAACTCTACAATCTGAAAACATCCACATTCAAGTAATAGTCATTACCAAATAGCAAAATTTTCTCATCATATTAATCTTAGAAAAGAAGAACCCATTGAAAATTCATGGTGATTTTGCTTAATTTAATACACAACTAGTCATACGATAAAAACTTTTCAAACAGCAGTCATACTCAACTGATGTAGACAACCAAAAGGACAGGACAAAATTAAAAAGTCCTTGCAAGGACAGAAATAAATACCTTCAGGCGATGTTTTCCAAGAGGAGGCTGCAACTTGCCATATGTAGTTAGTAAAATACTTTCCTCAGATGACAAATCCAAAAGCTTTAACAAATCACCTGCAGAATTGGACATTATCATTAGTTATTAGAGAGAAGGGAGAGCACAATTTTTCATGTAAACAGATCATTCATTCCAATTCTCTCACCATGGTTTGGAGCACACAGATTAACTCGACATACACAAAAAATCCTTTATATATAAAAATGAACAGTTTTGTAGACTAGTGGACATGCAAGTAGGATATTCATAGCCCTCTATAACTCAATTATCATTTCACAATCAAAATTCTTAAGAAAGTCGTACAATAATCAAACATATAGGGATGCTTTTACAAGGGGAAAAAAACTAATCATCTCTCCTTTTCGCCAAACAGAAAAAGGACAGCATATTAAGCAATCATATTCTAGAAGTGTAGAACTGTAGGTTCCAGAAAGCAAAAGTCTAATAGATGAGATCTCTCTATATTTATTTAAATTCAATACATGAGATATTCTTCTGACTTTTGGATAACTACTTTCCTCTTTACTCATCTTAAAGGTTTCCTCTAGTACACTTTCCTGCATCTTCAGACAACTTGTTGAATTTATGAGACACAATAAATAAGTGGGAAAAAGAAAAAAGAGCATTACTCATAAAATTGATGGGGGTCCCAACAATCCTAAAATGGAATACCAATACAAAAGAGTTCAACCTCACCTAGGCTACCCAGCATTCCTTCAACTGTCTCAGGATTGGCAGTTACTGTGGATCCATGAGTCAGCTGGCGGTTGAACATATAATATGTACCCACTGTTAGCCTCTTAGGGTCTAACAAAGATATGCAGATAGACAATGAGTTAACCAGAACGGACTTTGGCCGAGAATCTTCCAAAGCATGACGGAATAATCTACCTATAAAACTGCATGAAAAAGGGTTAAAAAAAAGGACCAATATTTCATAGGGATGCCAAACAGACCCATAAGCAGTTATATAAGCAAAAATAAAGGAAAAGAAACAAATATTACTTTGGACTAGAAATTTTAGCAGCAAGGCCCGGCGGAGCATATCGTGTTATAGCACACAGCGTTTCAGCCGCATTTGCATGCACCTCTGGCGAATCCTGGAAAAAAGATTTTAAAAAGTAAGTACATATACACATATATATTTCTTAAGATTAACCCACAGTGTAAGTACCAAATAGACCAGACTTTTAAATTACTCAAACATGAAATATCATCTAGACAACCTTAAAAATAAGTTGAACTCAAAAGGAATCTGACAGCAGAGGGAAAATGGTATTAACAAAGAGCACAAAAGAAAATGAATTGGCCAATGAAAACTTTGATGAGATGTGCAAGTAAATTTTGCCCATATCAGCATTAAGCATCCTAATTCTAAACAAATATCTAGTCAACCCAAAGGTCAAAATATTTTTTTTTTTGGCATAACAAAGATGAAATTACTATTATATTTAGTTGATAATAAAGTCAAAAGCAATTTTGGTTAATTAAATTTCATAATTTCCTCAGTATCACAGTATAAGATTTAGAGTCATGGTAAAATTTTAGCTTCCAAAATTCCCTTCTGCATAAAATAAAAATTAAAAATTATTAAATAAATAAATTACATTAGCTTGCCATTCAAAATTTTGCAACCAAAATCAAGCTAATCTTAACATGTAGACATGCCTATTATTATCTATACGATGAAAATTCATCACCACATACATACAAATAAAAATTTATAAAATTACAACAATAGCATGAATAAATGAGGGATTACTTCAACATCCATATAATAAATACATGAAGGTCCCTTCATTGAAAGTAGTACGTGAGTGGATAAAATTATGATGGGGGCAGTTTCTTAACATAAACATTCAACAGCAAAACAAATACAAGAAAAAACCATAGCACATTGAGGTAGAGAAAAGTAAGAACAGAAATAACTGAAACAATAAAAGAGCTTACTGAAGAGCTGAACTTGTCCACAATCATCTCCAGCACATTTGTATCTTCTATCCACTGCATTGACTCAGCATAGTTTGTATACATATGCTCATCAGCACCAATAAGACGTATTAAAACCTGTTCAGAAAGGAATGGCATTTAGAAGTCATAGAATACAAATTAAGACAGTTGCAATTGAATGTAAACCAAACACATAACTTTCAGCAAGAGCTACATATACCAGAAGCAGAACAAAGATGAACAACAACCAACCTCCATGATAGACGTAATACCAATCAGATCAACCAGCTGTGCAATAATTTCTTGATGCAACTGGATGACAGGATAAGAATCACACACCAGATCAGTACACCTCATAAGGAAAATAAATATGCCAGCTCAAAGATGGCAAGAAACGGCTTTGTATCACACATATAATTCATTACTAATTAATAACTTATTAATGAGTATGTAAAGAAAATATGTATATATACTGACATAAAGGAGAGGAAACAAGAACAGAGGGACTTGCACAAGATAATGCTTCATTATAAACAGATCCATTTTTATAACAGTTAATAAAATATTGTTGAATAAGCTGAATCAATTACTCGATCAATAATAGTACACCTTGACTTACTTTGATATAATGCATAAAAGGAACTGTCTTCCGCAACAACAGACAAACAACGACCTAGCAAAAAGAAATTAGGGGATTATAGTTACAGATAAAAGATAATTGAAATTAGGCAAAACCTAAGATATGGAATGCCAGTAGTTACTGATAATATCTTAGAAGTTCAACAGGAAATACCTTGCTAAAGTATCCAGCCAGCAGTGTGCTATGGGAGTGTTTCGGTTCCAAAAAGGAAAACAACAAATTCATCAACTGAAACCACATAACCACCAGACAATTCAGTGACTTTTTTTTTTTTTTTTTTTTTTGGAAAAAGCAAATAGCAGCAACAGAAAGTGGGGTCAACTTCTCACCTCCTCATCCTCTANAATTTTTTTTTTTTTTTTTTTTGGAAAAAGCAAATAGCAGCAACAGAAAGTGGGGTCAACTTCTCACCTCCTCATCCTCTACCAATGTCTTAAGGATGATATCAACTTCACAAGTAAAAATTTCACAAGCAATAAAAGGGAACCTATGTGAACAGTAGATAAAAGGCAAATCAACCACTAAATCCAGGCTGGAACCAGAACATTTGGCAACAAGATTAACATGTTCACACATAAAACCTACTTAAAAGTTCGCCTCTTTTCAGCATCCTCTGAAGCTTCAACCACAATATATCGAATAAGTTGTTCGACTTGAGCCCTTTCTCTCAAACTGAAAGGCAAAAAAGTATTTAAGGCTCAAATAACAAAGGCTACAATGTAAAGAAGGAGTCTGTCAGCTAAAGTAAAGATTGATAAAAACACAACTATCACCTCTTAGGGGGGGAAAATGTAAGCTTGAAAATAAATTTATTGACTCATCTTTAGGGTGGTACAGCAAAGAACATAAGACAAATTATAATTGAAAACGTTCATCATTCTTAGTATAGTAAAGAATAAAAGAGAAAGACCACGGAATGCACAGTTTAAACTATTAGAATACATCTATTATTCAAGTCAATCATCTTAAGGTCAGATCAAAGGGCAGTCAGATATCCACATAGTACTGCTGGATTAGAAACATATCCTACAGAAAAACCCTAGTGCCTAAAGACAATATTGTATCAAAGGCTTGACTCTGGGACAGGCACATGAATGGCAAGGTAATTTTTTTGTCAAACCCTGACAAGTAAGAGTGGCTACCACAAAGAATTAGTTGCAATTTTTTAGGTTAACATAAATGATAAAGAAGGCACCAAGTGATTACAACCAAGTAGACAAAAAGTATTCAACTAGCTTGCGAATCTTTCATGATAATTAGACAGCACCATAAAACCAAAACAGGCAAATATAAGACTATTTCCCAGCAACAGAGTTAATTTTGCAAAGCCATGGTCTCCCTCCCAAAAAAGCAAAACTCTTAATTGAAAGAATTGAGCCTACTTTGACTACAAGAAAGGCAGAAAGACTAGTTTCCCATTTTTTAACCCAGGTGCAGTAATTTATCATGCATTTTAGGAAAGGACCTGTTACAATCTCATAATTATTTCTTCCAGGGTGTTTTTCTTCAAATTTGTGAATATTAAAGGTTTCCCTTTGCCATGTTTCTGATATTATGGGTCAACTCTTATTTCAAATTTTTCTATGCACTTTTTAAGTTGGGTATTCTAGGATTTCAGTAACCAAGCATATCCTAGCACATAGATTTCACACATAGAAACCATTCATTTGTGATTTTCATAAACACAATATCTTCTACAAATTTTCCACACGTGTAAATTTGTTAATTATATTATACTACATTCTTTTAATAGACTGTAGCAATAACTTTAAACTCAACAAATCATAGGAGAGGGCGAACGAACCCTTGCTGAAACTTCCACCTTTAAATCCTAAATCCGATAATCAAACATTGATTATAACCTCATTTATCATAACATTGGGAAACAGACATAGTATAAAACACATATAAAAGAAAAAACTATGAAAACCACATAAAAGAAAAAAATGAACAAAATGCAAGTAATAGAGAGAAAATACATAGAGATATCATATACATGGAGAATATCAGAAAAGTTTTTAAAAAATTACAAATTAATAAGACGCCCATTTAAAGCTTTGCATTCTTGAATTATATCATCCTCATCAAGAAGCTCATCCAATGTAAAATTTTCCTTATCCAAAATTGTCTCCACCTGCAATTATGATAAAATAAAAATCAAAAAACAGAAACAAATAATAATCAAAGTAATTATTATTATAATTTGTAATTGCAGAAAAATCCAGAAACAAATAATAATCATAATAATAATTATAACAATTGTAATTGTTTAAAAAATCCAGAAGAAAATTTTAGAACCTTCAAAATAGAATCACTGAAGCTAATAATAATGATACATATTGTTAGTGGTGATCACAAAAATCATCCCTGGCAATCCAGAAGGTGAAATGAAAAAGTAAAATTGTTTCAAACCAAACCAAAATAGCTGCTTCCACCATAACAAAACAAAAACATGCAACAACTTTTCCTTGTACACCCATGGTTTAGTCATGAAACATCTGAGTAAGCATATTATACAGTATGGTACAACAGTTTTTAAGGCCTGATCCATGTAGCACATAATAAAAGTACAATTAAAAATTTGCAAGCAAAATATTTCCAAATAACACGAGACACGATCAAAACTGAATTTCTTTCAGTAATATTTCTTAATTGAACTAAAAAGAATGCTCAACCGCTAATGCAATACTAGCTGTTTAGTTAAAGCGAACACATTAGTCAAGCATGAAGCCAATTAAACAGCTCTAGACTTCGGCCGAGATATTGAAAATTGATGGTCTTTAAACCCAAAAGGCTGATAAAAAGCAAAGATAGCTCGGAGAACATCCTATTTCTCCCATTTCTTTTCTGTAAACTACTTGAGGGGGAAAGATACAAGGGTAACAAAATTAAGAAAAGCTCATCTCCTAAAAGGTATCCAAGAACAGTGCTGACCAAGTGCTCAGGCTCTGGTCAATTTCTCACCATTTATTTAGAGATTGCTGCTTTTTCTCACTTCTCTTTCTTTAATCCTCTACATTTCTTCGCTCAATAAAATTTATGTCTATGCATCACCCACCTCAAGAATGAAAATGTCTTTACAAGCCATGCAACATGACAATGCAAATATATTTTGTGGATATTCTTATACTGTGACGGTTCATATTTCAGCAGATTAGATTATGCAAATAGAATAAGCCAGTTGAAAGAATCAGTGTAAACTTCAGCCACTCAACCCCAAAGCAAATTGCCCACCCACACATCTAATTTCTAAGGAATCACAATGCATAATTTTTATTCCTAGCTCCAAGTGAAAAACAATAAACTATTTTATTTTCTTTGCCACTATTACATTTAAGTTTTCTTTCCCACTATTACATTGAAGTTTTAGTGCAAGAAACCAAGCTTGAAAGAGTCTATAACAACAAAGTCAATTCATCTTGATTCCATAAAATAACCTAAACGCCTACATAATCACTCAATTCAAAACCAGTTCAAGGGCTACGCAGATAATCAGAATCTTCGGTTTCATGCTCCTCTGTTCATCCAAACTAATATGAAGCGCACCGTATGCTATACGATCCCAAACGAAAAAAGAAATGCAATCGAATCCAATCCTCGACGAGACAATGTAATCCAAACAAATAAACTCCATTTCCACGTAAACATGAAAGCGACGCCAAATGCAAATACAGATCAAGAATCAAATTAACGAAACACGCAAAGCAAAACCAGAACACTCACTGGAGACGCAGTGGACAATCCCGCCATACGCCAAAACATCCTCGCAATCCGACGCCGAAATCGCCTCCAAATTCAGATCTGCGAACCTAGAAACCCTAGTTGCCGATTCACCAATCGCCAAACCAACCAACCAACCAAATCCTGGGAATCCGAATCCACAGACAATTAGAAATTCGCCGCAGTTAGAAATCCAGATCGAATCGAAAACTTTGAACACAAAGAAAGATTGATAGAGAGAAGAGTGCGAAGAGAACCTGTAACCGCGGGACAGAGAGAGCGTGTGTAATATTCTTTTCTCCTCTAAATCAATTCAATTTTGGATGTAATTGTTATACATGGCAACTTATTTTAAAAAATAAAATAAAACAAAATGTTATTTGTAGAGATATTTGTGGCATGTGATGATTAACAGAAATTGGTATGACGGAGGTTTTATATACTTGTTGGTCCTCTAAAGTTGGAAGAATTATGTCCACTTGCTTGGAAGACGCATTTAATGTCACACTTTCCCTTTTAATTATCTTGACAAAAACAAAAAAACAAAATTGTCCTCAATATCATGTTTACTGAATTGATTATACCGTCCAAACGTATTAGAGTATGATTTCTAAAGTATATAGATAAAAATTACCAAAAAAAATTATTGTAATAGTGAAAAAGCAAAAAAAACGACAAAAGAACGCAGGAATTCTCCTCTTAACGTATGTAATTCCTTCATGAAGGGTTTATGGATCAATAAAAAGAATATAATTTGTGAAAAAAATAAAAAAAAAAAACTAAATTATTAAATTTCTATAGGACAATATTAAAAATTATCCTTATATTTTAGTCAAATTTTATGTTTGATTGCCACATAATCATTATCTAACAGTTTCTATTAAAAATTATACCAATGGTTAAGGGTACTATATAAATTTTATGGTATATAATTTACATTCTAATTTAAAATTGGGACAATATAAAACAACCATTTTATTTTGACCTAATTTTAAATAAAATCTGAATTTACTACTTTAATCAACAACACCTGTTAAGTTGTCAAAAAATCATTATATAAAATTTTTCATTAAAATTACACTAACAATTAGAAGTAATATATAAATTTTATAACAAAAAAATTACATTATAATTTAAAATTCATAGACTAATTAATCATAATCAAATTAGAAAAAAGAAAGAAGAATAAATAAAATACGAAACCACCAAAAAAAAAATCTTGCCTCACCAACCTCAAACACAGCACTCATGGTTGATTTGGCTGCACTATATCTTCTCTTGAATCAATTTCGGGGTTGAGGTGGAATTTAGGGGGTTGAAAGGTTGGTTAGGGTTTTAAGAAATAAAGTTTTTTCATTGGCTGGGGTTTGAAGGAATAATGGTTTGGGTGGCGAATAAGAGAATAGGTATTCAATTTTTTAAAATTTTTTGTGATTAAATTAGGGTTTATGTTAATTTAAAATTATAATATTTTATATTTATTTGAATAATATAATTTAATTAAATAATATAAGCACTGATAAGTTCTTTCATATTTTCGTTAGGGGTTAAAATAACGGTTGATCAAAAGTGATAATTTAAGTGGTGTGATTGATTAAAATTGCAAACTCCAGTTTTGCTTGTAATTAGGCCAAAACACGAGAATAATTTGGAAATTGTCTCGTTATATTTTATTTGAATAATATAAATTAATTAACTAATATATTGGTAAATAAGTCTTTTCACATTTACGTTAGGGTTAAAACAATGGTTAACCAAAAGTTTACAACTTTAGAGATATATTTGATTAAAATGATAATCATAGTTTCCGCCTAAAATTATGTCAAAATGCAAATGTAGTTTTTGATATAATCATGATTTTCTATTAAGATTTATCACAAGTTGTAAAGTTATTACTTGGTCCTTTTCAAATAAGTAGGGACTTGTAAACACTTGTACAAACTAAATTATACAAATTTGTATGATGTTATTGCATAATTTTTATATATTCAATCTTAATTAATGTTATTATCTCTTTAAAAACAATAATACGATGAAGATAAAGTATGTATCTCAATTCTGATGTAGCATCGTGTGAGTGATAATGTCAATTTATTAATATTTATTATTTTGACTTTCATATATTCATCTTACCACTCATATGATGTCACATCAGTTGGGATATAAATTTTGTACCCATAATATTACTATTATACAAATTATAACAAAAATGATAAAAAGTTAAGGCAATGATTTGAAAAATAACTACACCATCAAAAAAATTCAACTAACCGACAAGTCATTTTGTTGTCAAGTGTCAAAACCGACTAGTTATAGGTAAAATATAACTTAAATTAGAGATCAAAAGTAAAAAAGAATTGTCGATTTGTCAAATTGTGATAATGACATCTAAATTTTGTAGAAACATGATTATTTTTTCAAATACCCCATCTACTAAATTACACTTTTTTCACAATTAGTCCTCTAATCATGCCATGTTATATAAGTTTGTATGAGTTATTTGTATAAAAAAATAAAAAAAATATTGCAAGTGTGATATTATTATTTTAAATTGAATAATAATACATTTATAAAATTGGTGTACAAATTAATACGATATTATTCATTAATCGACTTATCACAATTCATCATAAAAATATTCATCAAATAATGGATTGACAAGTTAATTATAAACTTAACATTTTCAAAATATTATTTATTTTTTTCTTTCCCTTGTTCTAAGTTTAAAAAAAAAAATAAATTAATTTTTTTTAAGTTATTAAAAATTCATCTATCAACTCACCATTATATTGATGAACCACATCATTGTATTAATATAGCATAACAAATGTATTTATACTTTCTCTGACTCTTGTCTATTATTTTCTCGTTTATTTTATGACATATAAATTTTTATAGAAAAATTTATATATTTAAAATTATTCTTAATTAATTATTTGTTCAATCATTTGTTCTTAATTAATTATTCTACTTTAATTTTATTTGAAAATTTCACTAATATCTCACCTTAACTAGTCATTTGGGAAGATGTCAAACACAAGTAAAAATCTAATGGGAAATTAAAAATGACCCCAAATTAGGGGATCTTTTATAAAATAACCAACACTAGGTTTTCTATATTTTCCTAACCAAACATAAATGGATGACAATTATACCCTATCTATATAATACTTTATTCTTCTCTCCTATACGGTGACTGTCCAGCAACGGTCTGTCTGACAATTTTTCAACAACCATTCATCAATTAAAAAGTATTAAATAAGAGAAAAATGAATTTATATATTATATATGAAGAGGCATTTTTGTCATTAAACTGGAAATGATTAGACAAATATAAGAAATCATGAAACTTGATTATTTTTTAAAAGACCTCTAATTTTGGATCATTTCATTTTAAATCATTTCTCACCATTTCTCCAAATTTAATAAACCTCCTTTATAATAATAATAATAATAATAATAATTTATTATCACCCCATGGCTTGAGTAAGTACTTTATCAGGAAAAGAATTAAATGTAAAATATATAACAAATTATACTTAGGAAAGCCTTAAATTAGATGAAAAAGTTGATCATGACCATTGGACATTTGGGACGTGTAGTGATTAAAAAAATAATTAGAAAAAGAAACCCATTAAATCTATAAAAATATAATATAGGAAAACCTTAAAATAAAAAAGATAAAAAGGTTGATGAAAAAAAATATATAATTTGTTAAAATTAAAGGATATTTCTGAGCCCCCAAAAGAATTTGTTATATTCAACGTCCCATTAATTTAAAAACTACGTGACCTCCGAAAAAATAACACCAGGACCATAGTCTCCCTTAACCTCCCAAGTAGGGCTGGGCAAAAAAACCCGATCCGTCGGGTTGACCCGAACCCGACCCGAAAAATCGGGTTTTTTTCGGGTCCATTTTCTGGGTAACCCGAATTCGGGTCAGTCATCTCTGACCCGTCGGGTTTCGGGTCACAATCGGGTATGTATATCAAACCCGAAAACCCGACCCGACCCGCTGTAAAATTCTTCTAAAAACCTTTGCTATTGGCGAGATTTGAACCCTTCCCTTTTG